>JAHDVE020002472.1:0-63930 GCA_022606495.2 Halesus radiatus | reverse complement strand
AATCGCCCCAATTTCACACTGCATTCCAAATCTATAGGCTCATTATTTGCTGCCCTCTTTCAGACAGCTTCCAGCGGGTAAACTCGTGTGCAACCCGTTTCAGACAAGCTAAAACCACCCTTACAAAAATATTATGTAAGGCCTATTATCGCGCGAACGGGAGGGTCTGTTTAAGAAAGACAAAAATCACCCCTACGGATATATTACGTAAGGCCTAAAATCGCGCGAAACCGGGGGGTGACAGGGCGTCTATAGGTTTTGGAACAGGGTTTAAAAATGCAATTTATCTTCTCAATCAATCGATATACGTGTGAAGGTTTGCCTTGTTCTGGCTGACACCAACCAATTTTTGGTTAATAATATTTGTTCAAGATATTTATTTGTATGATCTAGTAGAAATACCATATAAACCGGGATTACCACGTTTTTTTTAATATATTGTTGGAATTATCGATATGAAATGTAACATCCACTACCGTTTAAATATTATTTTGTGTTGAACGTAACAAAATTAAACAACATAATTTTGGTGTTGATGTGAGCATAGAGTACGTAACTGTACGTAACATTCAAATTCTTATTTTCATTAGGTACATATAATGAATTTATGTCGTTTATTTTAAAATGGTTGGTGGCGTAATGGGCGGCTTATTTGCATTCAAACCAGATGATCTGGGTGGTAATCTCAGCGGTGGGAATATTTTCATTTTTACGATAGCAAAAATTTTATCAATTTATTTTTATTTTAATTCAACATAAAAAATCACGGGTCTGCGCTCTATATATAAAAACGAATGTTTGTTTGTCTGTCTGTTTTAGATTTTCTCGAAAATTACTCTACCGGTTTCGCTGAAAATAATTTGTTTTTATTAGTGCCAGAAAGGTTTGGATGAAATCCAATATGTAAAATTGTTCCTATAACGTCTTAAAATTAGTATGAAAAACATTGAACCCGCCATGTTGTATTGAGGTTAGCCCATAGATATACCACTATTGTTAGCCACAGATTACATACTCAAATGAAGAAGGTTTGTCTGGGTATGATATTTTAAAAATAAAAAATACAAATTGGGATGTTCTTAAGAGCTTTTATTTAGAAATACATATTTTGAAAATAATAAATGTTTGGAATGAAATAAAATTTTCAAAATTTTTCTTTGTTTAGAGATATTAATAGTCGTTACAAGGCATTACTATCGCTATAAAATCATTTATGACCCTCAAACAACCAGTAAGAATTCATAATTTCATAACATTATTTTAAAAAAATCCTTTTCAAAGCCGGGTACACATCAGCTCTAAAAGAAATAGCGCACATTGGAAGTAAAGCTAGTGAAACTAATTATTGTACGTAATGAATTATTTGTTTCCAATGCATTCATAAAATATAATGACTGGGTATGTATAATTTTTCTGTGTTTCAGAGTTTTTTTTTATATGAATACCGCACAAGAGTCCCAACTGCTCCCACCGTCTGGAGTCAGTGAGACTATGGCACCCCCAATTGAGGAATATTGTGAGGCTGAAGTTATTGGGAAGGAGAAGGGGAAGAGGAAGGCGGATAAATACCTGGCTATTCAGATCTGGTCACCAAACACGGCTTAAAGCCATTTCAAGCAACGTTTCAATTCTGAATGGTGGTCTTTCACCAGGGCGATAATGAGAGTATCTCTACACGAGAGTAAATATACTATATATTAATCAAATTAAATTAATCAAATAAAATTTACTTGCGCACGCCGGGATAGGAACCTCGATATTACTCGAGAGCCTTACCCCTCAACCATGGAGGCCGTCAAGTACTTTCAGTATTGAAAAGCATTCAGAATCCATCACCATCCTTTTCGATTTTTTTTCTTTTCACAAAGTAACCTATTTGAGGGTGCCAAAATCCCACTAGCTCTGAGAAGCGGGATTCTCGAAAATAAGTAAAAATAATAGAATCCGATTCATAAATTTATCGCGAGACTACTATTATATTGGATTCACCCGAACCCTTCATTATGTATGATTAAAAATGATCAAATTCAGTTTTAAAGATTGTCTACGGGATGAGATGTTATAGATAATAACCTCTTCAATATTACAACCATAACGAACTAATTTAAACGTTTTATAACAGTAATAATAACGGCCGAACCCATAGAAATAACGATGTCGTTGGACTGTACCTACCGTAAGCCCCGTTATCCATACATTTGTGGATAATATAATTTCACTTAGGTGCACGTACAGTTAGTCTATTTATCAAAACAATCATTATTCGTCAGTCATCTTTTTCATAGAATTCAAAATATTTACCGAAGTCGTCACAATAAGCCCTAACTCTGCGTGCAAGTTAATCCTTTCCTAGGTACTCGGTAATTGATAACCTCATTATATGGCAATTTAAATTTGTACTTTGGACCGGTTAAGGGTTATCTTTGCCATTTCTAAGCACTTAGTATCAGTTGGTCAAATAATAAAATTCCCCGAAATGCTTCTTGCGGAGGCGTCGTTAGATCAAAACAAACTTCTTGGTTTTGCATGGTAATTAAATGGAATTGTATTTTTATTGTTATTTTACCTAGGGGAATGCGGGAAAGCGGTTAAGTAGGTCAGAAAGGCTTATCTTATAGGTAGTCACTACCTGGAAACTTCACTCTTACTTTTGATACTTGCTAACGATAAATATTTTAAATGTTTTTAAATATTTTCTGCATTCTTTTGTGTTTCTTCGTCAGCTCCTAAAGCTGAGGGATACGTAACTCAATCTTACTTAAAAAAAAAAAAATTCTGAGTGCGTCGATCTTTGATAAGTACTCAATATTAAATGTACATCTACGACTCGTTTTTATGTTCAACAGCTCGGATTTCGAATGATCTGCCGGCCTCTGTGTTTCCTCCATCCTTCAACACGGGTTTCGTCAATACCCAAGTTCACTCGTTCCCATCCTCTAAAAGACCCTCCACAAAGCATCTCCAAAATATGACATAGGCCTTGAGGGAAATAATGGCCTCCTGTGTGGATTCACTTTAAAAAAAGTCGTATTTGAGGGCCAGATCTGAATAGCCAGGTATCCTTTTCTATGTGAATTCCACTCAAGAGTCCCAATAAAACTGCTACCGACCGTTTGGAGCCAGCGAGACTATGACATCCCCAAATGGGAAATGTGTGAGGTTGAAACATGACTCAAGTCATTTTATTTTATTTTTTATTAGTTTCAATGTAAAGATTGTACATGTTTGTAACTAAAATAATAAATTATAACTATAAAGCATATTATATAGAGAGTATGTAAGTATAATGCATATTATTATAACACAAGTATATAAGGTTACAATGTTCACAGTCCTCCTCACTAGGAGTTCCTGTTCTGAGGCGGCTTACACATTTTTTTTTACTAAATACCCACTTGTCATTATAATGTTTGCAAGTTCATTGTCACTTAGTTCTCTCACCCATGCTCTGACTTTAGCTTTTAAAATATTCGCCGCTATTACTGTTTTTTTATTATTTAGTAGGGCATTGTATAGTTTCAAAGCATTAAATTTAACGTTTCTCTGTCTAAAAGATATATTAGAATACGGAACTAAATTTAAAACCGATCTTTTCAGTCAATCATATCCATAAATTGAAGAAATGGAAACGTAAATTGCTTAGCTAGGCTACGAGGTTAGTACTTACCTAAAGTCACTTATAGAATGAGTCCGGTGTGCAAATGCTTCAACAAACCACAACGCTGTAAATAACTAAATTTATAAAATAATTGAATATCTATTTAAAACTTCTTACGCTTTTTTAATTTAATTTAATAAATATTTTCCAATCCAGTATTTCGAATAAATACCAATTCTTCTAGTGACACCAATCTCCTAATAAATGTAACATCAATAGAAAAGGAGGATAACATAGCAATTGTAAATATCATAACATCTCTAAGCATAAATTTTCTTATAAAACTGTGTTCATCTGAAGCGACCTGCCAGGTAAGTATGTTTTTCAGTATCTGTTTGTACATATTAGATAGAGAATAGGAAGTAATATTTGTAGATCGCCCTTGAGGTGATTTTTCACAAAAACCGCGCTATGCAGATCATCAAAATTATTGTTATTATTATTAAATTTTGGAATAACTAGTCTATTTTGGCTTATTGTCCAGGTTGAGGATTTATGTTCGGCAGTGGAGTATTCAGATGTATGTATATGTTTAAAGTTTAAATAAGACATTTTTTGAGTAAAGTTTAAACTTGAATATTTTTAAATAATTCGTCATTTAAAGCAACATTTTGAAAGCTGTTTATTCGCCAAGGCAATTCTGAAAGAATCTGCAACTCTGGAACGTGCCGCAAATATTTTTTTAATGAATTAATTGTAAAACCACACAAATTAATAAAATAAAATTTATACTACTGTATGAAGCTATCACTTTGTGGTTATCAAATGAAATACTCAAACTTTGTTTAAAACACATTTATTTTATACGCCTACCGGTTTCGGAACAAAGCAAAGCAAAGATTGAGTGTTTCATTTGATTAAATAAAATTTTGTTACGCACGCCGGGATTCGAACCCGTTCCATCCCATTCCCCTCTCCAGTCCTTCAGTCTCGTAATATACCTAAATTGGAGATTACATAGTCCCACTGGCTCCTGGCAGTTGGGATTCTTACACGGTGCTCACATTAAAAAAAAACTCTCATTGATTTTTCTTTATTGTTAAATATTGTTTTTAAATCTAATCCCATTAAGAATATTAGGTACCCAGTTAAATCAGAGATCAAAGGCACGGCTAAAAATCGATTAAAAAGTACATTTTTTCAAAATATTCTTATTAAATTCACCGAGTCGATGTGCCGATCACGGCTTGTTATTCGACCCCAGAATTTGGCCAAATTAATAGAGGGTAGCCAGGGAGGAAACAGTGGTTATAGCCTTAGGAGAGGCAGTACACCAGGCACAGGCACAGGCAGCAGGCTCTGGCACTAGGTCAGAACAGAGCAGGAATGAACCCCTCGACAGGCTGGTGATTTATGACCCCGGCTCAAATAGCTTAAGAATAGCTCAAATACTCACCAATTGAATTGTAGGATTATTTATTGAATGAGGCACAGTAACATACTCGCATGTATCGGGAATAATATTTTAGTAGCTATGTCTTTATTCACACTTTTTTTTGCATTTTTAATTGTTTACAGGGTGTAAAAGCACGTACCCGACAAACTTTAACCAGCGCTCACTGAGAATATTGAAAAAACTCTAAATTATTTATGTTTTGATAGATAGCAGTAACTATGTGGTTTAACATATTAATAAAATAAAACAATAGGTTTGTTTATAACCACGAAAAAATAATTATTAAAACGAATCAGTTTAATTTTGTACCCTGATGTCACTTGTGTTCAGCGAAACCGGTCGGTATTAATACAAATTTAAAATAAAACACATGTTATCACAGGACATTCAGACGTCAACCGTCCAACCACCCAAACCGACCCTAACTATTCTCCTCAATAATCAGGTGAAAAAAAAAGTCATCGGAGACCAAAATGACATCTACATTTTTTACTAAGTTTGTCGAGTACGTGCTGTTACATCCTATATATATGTCGATTGATAAACTAGTTTTAGATCAAATACATAGTAGGTAGACATGTACCTAAAATAGGGCTCAAACTCAAAAACTGGATCGTTATGCTATATTTCGATGCGCCCTCACAAGACAATTTTTTTCTTCCTATTTTAAGTTTTTTTAATATGTTGTGTCTTATGTTATGCTTAATTTATAATATTTTTATCTATTACCACATTGTAGTTTTTGGAAGGCAATTAATATAAAATTGTAGAATGATTTGTGTTTCATTCACACAAGATAGGTTTTTTGGTATGCAAATTTCATGTAACAAAACTTAAAGTTAGGTAAGTACTTACTTGATGAGCTAGAGCAATAATTTTTCAGTAGTATTAACTAAAGAGGAATTTTCAAAACCAGTTCCGAACAGATATTAAATTTTCTAAGGATACTTTCAGACTTTCAGTGACTGATAAAAAAAATGTTCCTCGTTTTTAATGATGCAGCAAGAATCCAGTACAAATTGTGCTGGATGGTTAAACACCATCCATCCATCAATGTAATAGCCCCACCTTACATCTCCGAACTATGTATTCCGGAAAACATCGGTATAAGGCAGTCAACATTTAGATCGGCTATCGGGAGGCTGATAGAACCTAAACGCAAGCCAAATACTATGTTTGGAGATCGGGCTTTCGGAGTACCAGGGCCCGAGGCTTGGAATAAACTCCCCCGGAAATAAGATGCATAACAAGCCCAACAGAATTCGGTTCAAATTAAAAACTTACCTTTTCATATTTTAATAGATTTAAACTCTATATATCCGCGTGTACCACTAATGTAATGACTATTACATGTATCTTATTGCATGAATCTTGTTTATGAACATTACTCAAAGCCTCAACAATCCGTTTGTAATCGAGGGACGAATCACATTTAGGAAGATAAATTCTAATCAAATCCCTGTACTGTACCACCCATCATAAAATATGCTTTTTCTTTCTTAAAATCGAGGAAGAATATAAATAATTTATTTTAAAAATTCCAGGATTAAATACTATCTCCAATAACACGTGTTTTCCGATAATATGTGATCTGTCAGATAAGTATGATCCTGTATTATCTGTTTTATCTGCCTGGACATAAAATTAATAACCTGTGTATTTTAACGTGGCATGACGTTCATGGGTCAAATGCATTGTACGTATAGTTTTGTATAACCAAATATTCTAGTTCTACCGGTATTACATATCGATGAACCGGTGAAATCAATTTGTTAGCCATAAGTAGTAAAAATACATTGTCTATAGTTAGTGACAAGATAGATTATTCTTCAATCCTAAAATTACGCTGCTCAGTCTTGATTGAATTTTTGTACAAGAAGTGTGTAATATATCTTTTTCATACTTCATAGTTTTCTTAGTCCGAATCATAATTGTCACAATTTTTAAAATTTGCGACGTTTTAAAACTTGGTCAAGGACGTATTTAGACCTTACTGGAAGCTCTCGCTGCTCGCGGCTACCCAAAAGAAATTTCAGTTTTATGGATAAGTTTTAGTACTATCTATAAAGACGGCAGCCAAAAATATTTGGAAGAAAGCGGAATTTACAAGCCTCTATACCTGATTGTAAAAGAGTACGAACGTTTCTAGAAATTATCTCTGTAGGGATATTGTTTATAAGGGTAGGATTATAAAGTTTACAACCTCTAGCGGCACCCGGAATTTACAAAGCTATCGAAGAAATTGACGGCACGTTT
This sequence comes from Halesus radiatus, assembly GCA_022606495.2. NCBI lineage: Eukaryota > Metazoa > Arthropoda > Insecta > Trichoptera > Limnephilidae > Halesus > Halesus radiatus. Next base: position 56,620 of record JAHDVE020002472.1, on the reverse strand, counting down.
TGCCGTTTGTTTTTATTTATATATCAGTCTCCAAATTTATGAACAAACAGATGCAAGTTGACAAGGCGATGTCTGGGAAACTCCGCACAATGAAAGCCAAGCGTGTTCCAAAGAGGACTTAAATTATGCGGCATTTGTTACTATTTCCCCACCTTCCTCTACCCCTTCTCCTTCCCGTCCCCAATACCTTCAGCCTAAAAACATTCCCCTGTTGGGAATGCCATAGTCTCACTGGCTCCAGACGGTTGGGAGCAGTTTGGACTCTTGTGCGGTATTCATTTTAAAAAATATATTTTAAAAAATCCCTTCGCTCCTCTCAAATATCGAAAAATGTATAAAATATTGTGTTTGTGTTACTATGGTACTCTCTAAGTTTTTGCACGACCTGCTCATAATAATAATAATAATAAATGGATTATTTCTATAGCGCCGTTTTCGTGAGAAAATCACCTCAAGGGCGCTTTACAATATAATTTATCTAACCTATACCTTATCACTTAGATATATATATAATAATTTACATATTAGATTAATTACTTATGGCTTACAGCTAAGATTTATAACTAGAAAATATCTAATTCAGACTTATAATTAGTGACTTACATCTAAGACTTATATAGATAGCGACTTACGACTTAGACCTGTAGCTAGTGACTTAAAACTACTGAGAGAGTCTTACAACTAACATATTTACATTTTAGAATAAATTATGTACAATATGTTACTATTTAGAAAATCAGAACATAACCTGATATTGAACAGCAGTGGGGCGAGTATGTAAATGATACATTACAACTGCATTTGTATGCCTCTGATCAGTTTGGGGATAATATACATACATATATATGATATTCTACATATTCTATATATGATATTCTACATATTCTATATATGATATTCTACATATATATGATATTCTCATCTGTTGGACATACTATATCTATAACGATCTTGATATCATCGAACTTCCCCTGCATATGTTTTTTACAGACCTAAATATGTTTTCGGTTTTATAAGGTTTTATGAAGAAAACTAAACTATGCAACTAACCATTTTCCAGTGGTGCTAGAAGGAGACGATGAAACGTCATCCACCCCTGTCGTTTCATCCACATTCATAAGCTTGAATCATTTCAACCCTTTACAGAAACTCACTCAAGTAATAATTTTTATTTATATTTTTAGTCATTGAAGATAATATTACTAACTCCCAAATCGAAACACGAAATCAAAAAGATACAGATAAGAAAAAGATAACGGTAGCATCTTTTTCTTTTTTGTGTCTTTTCGGTTTCGTGTTTCGATTTGAGAGTTGTTAAAGCTTCAGTAAGTTAATAAAAAATATATTTCATAGTATTATTCAATTTGAAAATTGTAATAGCGTAATGTAACCATTAAACTAACTATCAATTTACTCCAAAATTAATAAGAGCTTTAGTAATAAAAATTTTAACATTTTATTAGTTTCATTATAATTGCTACATAAATATAATATAAATAGATAGTCTGGATTAAGTTGTTGGGCGGTCCGTCCTCTCTGCTTACCCCTGCGGAGAAACGGCGTAATGGTTACTTAGTTAGTTAGTCTGTAAGTGGCTTCTCCACAGTTTTATAATACCTTCGAAAGGCGAAATATCTGTCACGCGTAATAATAACAGTTTTTATTAAATTTGAAGAACTTTAAAAAATTAAAGTTACTCAAATTAAACTTAAACACAGTAAAAAAAATTGATTCACTAGGTCGTACAATCTTTTCCTGGACGTCCCCAACGTTTTTTTCCTAAATATTTTTCTAGCCCCTTTTCCTTCGTCCACCCGCCGAACGTATTTAAACCATCTAAGTATCCCTTGTTTAAAAAAAATAATTATACTTGGATCAACTCGAATATTTTCTTATATCCTCTTTTCAATTTGTCTTATATGACTTACTGATTTCTTCTTTCGCCTTTCCTAAAATAAAAATAAACGGACATTTTTATGGCTTTCTGCACAGGTAGACCTACCTGCCCTATTCATAATCGGGGATAGGCACTTGCATCGGCGTGCTTTGAGGGTATAGGCGAAACATGTAAATCAGGTAAATTACTTAGAAAGGTTAGTTTACTTAGTCGACGATCGCGGGTAGTCAGATTTGCATAAATTAAGGAGCATTTTAGAAGAAAGTGATGCCCAATTCTAAATACAATTGTGCAGCTTTCAGGTCGATATGCATGACATAAGTAAAAATTGGGGTCACTTCCATATAAAACCAAATTTAAAACCATTACCGATGTCTTTTTTTGTGTTTCAGTTTACAGCAAGTTACTAAAAACCCCTACCGCTTTTGAGAAATAGTAAATGGCGAGCTCCTTGACAGAGTGGTAAGATTAGTAATAATAATAATACCGAATTTAATAATAACGTTATTAAATTTGATTTACATTCAATTTAATAAATTAGATGAAATGCATAGCGCCGTTTGTACAAATATTAGTTGCTAGGGTTTATTTTATTATGTACAAGCAGATACAGAAACATACTTACCTGGCAGGTTACTCCGGATTGACACGTTATATTATAAACTTGGGAAAATATGATTCTGCAGGCACATGATACAATATCAGAAAACACTGCACATTGCATGATATTGCAGTTACTATTTTACTCATATTTGTCATTTATATTATATTTATCTACTCGAGGCTTAACTTAAATTGTCGATGATAATTATTTACATTTTCAAATAATTATAGTTATATAAAATGTCGAGGAATATGAAATGTTTTAAAATTTCTTTAAATGACTTTAGGTAGGTACTAACCGGATAGCTTCGTAAATTGGGTATGTAACTGTACCATTCATGGATATTACTTTCCGAAGAGCTGATTTTGCTTCGCTCTGAATTCTGCCGGGTATTTAATCATTCTTCAATCGGAAGCTTATAAGTGTTAAGGCTGGGGGGTTCAAATCTCAACATATTCCAAAAAAAAGTTAACGTTGAAATAACCCTTAACTCTGTTTGGTTACTAGATCTGAAAAGCCGGTCCCTTACTAACATTTTTCTTTATTTTCTCCGTTCGTTCTTAACTTCTCTCTGCCTGAAAAATGAGACTGCCGCAGTTCCACTGACTTTAGGCAGTTCGAACTCTTTGCGGAATCACATGAAAAAATTACCAACTTTCATGCCACATGAATGACATTTCAATCTTCATTCACTTCCACACTTCATCTATTACCTAATTTCAATATAGTTTTTTGACTCTTAACATAACCTGGCTCAAGTATTTGATTCCCTGGTAAAAATTTAACCATAAATATAAAATTCTCTTATGCAAAATACCGCTTTGGCAATCGGTGTTCGTTGACTAATTAATTCACCCACCTTCGCATTTCGAGAGACAGCCTATAGTATAATCACAGGAAGGCTTACGTGCATAATATTGTGTCCTGCGAGTTGTGCACGAATACAGAGCATACTCAGTATATCAAACGTTTCAATTGTTCCAGCCCATGATGAGCCGTAGAGCTTACAAAGTAATGCCGTGTCGCGTGCTGCGCTCCATACGCGATCCCGCCTGTCATATATCTTCAAAACTCGTCTTTCTTTCCTCGCCCATTGTCTCGCCATTTCCCTTTCGCTGTAAATTGTAAAGCCATAAACGCAAAACAGGACGTATCCCATTGTCCGAGTATTTTATTACTGCGACGAAAAACTCCGCTGTAAATCAGGACATTGTTTTCCATCTCATGGTAAGAGTAACTGTTCTAAGTAAATTTCAAATCTGTAACAATACCAGGCGATAATATGGTTTCTGTACTGCAAACATCGGTTCTCTGGGGAAGCTGGACAATAGGGTAGGGCAATTAGTAGGGACCAGTGTTTGGGAAACAAATGCCCCCATAAATACACAAGACGGACATCATTGACGAGACGGCATGTTCGATAATTCTGCATTCTTTTCGGTGAAAGAAGACGCTTTTTGCGTAAGCGAAGCTAATCAGGGGAGATGACGAATATTTCTTCCTTTGCACTTTCCGCCTTTCTTTGGTTATGTCATTATTCTAAGATGCTACAATTATCTTCTTGATTGAAGTCTGCTAGCACCGTTTCAAATCCCCCTTGAAAGCATCCTGCCGAAACATGGCAAGACAAGAAAATGTAGACAGTGCATTGGTTACACAAGCCATTCACTTTTGTTGAACATGTTTTAAAGCTTAGCATAAATTCGACATCCTCAACAAAAAGCTAAGCAGATTTCAGTGTGAAACTATGAATATGCTGTCAGAAAATCAACTAGGTATGTGTGTTATATCTTAGTTCAAAACAAATGTTCGATATGATTTTTTACTAAAACGGAGCTATACATATTTTCCCATACAACGATTTAAAAAAAAATATTATAGAGCCGATTTTGTGAAAAATCGTGTGAAGGGCATCGTAAAAATATTTTTTTTTCCAGTACTCTATTTTATCACTAATTATAGACATTTATTATTACAACTTATGGCAAACAAATTGCATTCACCAGTTCATCGATCGGTAATACCAAACTATATGCAAGTGCAATGCATTCGACAAATGAACGTGATGCCGCGTTAAAATAAGGATATTATTACTTGTATGTACATGCAGATATTATTATGTAAGACCATACTTATTAGGTCATTTGAGATAAACACTGTTTATTAGCGAAATTTAAAGACGGTTTTAAATGCAGAGGACACAATATTTTCATTTTAGAGCAAAATTCAATTGTAATTCCTAATTTTATGTAATTTGCGTATAATATTATGTAGTGTAAGTAAGAATGGTGTGAATCTACTGTAAATATGTAATATTTCACTTCACATGAATACCTCACTCGCCGAACTTGTGCTGTGGTATTCACGTGTTTTTATTATAATGCTGTATGTGTATTGCTGATAATATTATGCTAAAGAATACGTAATATTACAAATATTTAAAAAATCAAGAAAACAATAATATTTAATGGAAGTGGTATTATGTCGCTTTTGATTTGAGTACATAATTCAATTCAATTCAATTCAATTCAATTCAATTCAATTCAATTCAATTCAATTCAATTCAATTCAATTCAATTCAATTCAATTCAATTCAATTCAATTCAATTCAATTCAATTCAATTCAATTCAATTCAATTCAATTCGATTCGATTCGATTCGATTCAATTCAATTCAATTCAATTCATTTCAATTCCTATTCAATCATATGTACGTCTGTAGTGACCTGCCAGGTAAGTATGTTTCTGTATCTTTTGGTAAAAAAAAAGGATAAATCCTGAAAAGTAACATTTATAAAGCGCCCTTGAGATGATTTTTCATAAAAACACGGCAGTATACAAATTATCAAATTATTGTTATTATTACGTATTTATACCTAAAGGTTTAAAAACAAAAAAAATGAAAGAGTACCTTCCGGATTAATGATGTGACATGTCTCTATAATAAGTTTAACTATATAATGTACCAGAAGTTTAAAAAAAAATTAATGTACATCAAATTTAATAATAACATTATTAAATTTGATATTTAAAACGAATTCTACGAATTAAACACAAAAGCAATTAATACCAGTGAAGTGTTTCTTTATAGTAAGTGTCTCTGTATACGTATATAATAATGTACCAGTGGTCTTTATTAGAAATTATGTGTTGTAAATGTTGTTAATGTACTGTGAATGTTAATTATGAATTTTAAATATTAAGTATGTTTGTTTCTAAGAACTGTACTGCAGGTTCTGCATGTGATCCCACAATAGGTTTCTTAACTCTTGGGAATATAATGCATTCTATACTTTTTAATAAAAAAATTATTTTACTTATCCATTCGGGGCAGAAAATATAATGTCGCTAATAATTTTTGGATTAGATCTTTTGAAGTAAGTACAATTCCATGAGTTTATTTCATTTCTCGACAAACGTTTTCGTCCAAATCCGAAAACATGTTTTGGTTCGTCATTCGGTTATTTTGTGTCTGCTTCACAAATTTGTCGAAAGACTTGTAAAATGTGAAACTGTTCTGTCGCCGGCCATTTTCAAAGTACCGCTAAAATAAAATGTTCACCGAATTACGTGAAATAGTAAAAATGTTCATCTGCCTGAAACAAAGAAGCACGCTTTTTCACACTTTTGCATGAAGTGTCTCAGAGCTTTCCAGACGATTTTCATTGTATATCTGAACGGATTTCAGCTACAGTATTTTTACAAGGGGAGTCGTAAAACGATTTGAGGTATCGTAAATTTTACTGTAAACAAATCTTCAAAAGTTTTTGGATAGGGAAGAGAGAAGTGCAATAATCTCGAAACTAGCGATTTCTCGGATTTTCATTTGAATGATTGGTTAGATTTTCTAAACCTTATTTACACCTTAAAGCCTTACAGATGGTTACGATCATCAGCTACGAATCCAAAGGTCACGGGTTCAAATCTTGGCACCCGAAAGAAAATTTTATTTGATTAATTTGTGGGATTTCACAATTTATTCATTAAAAATAACATATACTATATTTGCAGCACGTTTCTATATGGTTGATACTTTCAGTATTGTCCTGGTGAAAGACCACCATTCAGAATCGAAACGCTGCTTTAAATGGCTTTAGCCATGTCTGATGACCAAATATGAATAGACAGATACTTCCCCACCTTTCTTTTCCCCAATAATAATAATTATTGGTTGATTTGTACAGCGTTTTGTGAAAAATCATCTCAATGGCGATGTACAAATATCACTTCCTATTCTTTATCGAAATAGGTACAAACAGGTACAGGAAAAACATACTTACCTGGCAGGTCACTCCAGATGAACACTGTTTTATTAGAAAATTTAAGCTTAGAGATGATATGATTTTTACTGTTGCTATTTTATCCCCCTTTTCTATAATTTTTTTTTATATGAATACCCCACAAGAGTCCCAACTGCTCCCAACCGTCTGGAACCAGTGAGACTATGGCATCCCCAATTGGGGAATGTTGTGTGGTTGAAGGTATTTAGGAGGGCAAGGAGAAGGGGAAGAGGAAGGTGGGGAAATACCTGGCTATTCAAATCTGGTCACCAAACACGGCTAAAAGCCATTTCAAGTAACGTTTCAATTCTGAATGGTGGTCTTTCACCAGGGCGATACTGAGAGTATCTTCCACTCTGGAATGTGCCCAAATGTACTACATATTATTTTAAATGAATTAATTTTGGAACAGCACATATTAATTAAATAAAATTTAAATGAATCTTACTTTTATTAGAATATTGGTGGCACAAGAAGAGTAGGTATTTATTTGAAATATTTATAATTTTTATGACTGAAGAATATTTATAAAACGACCTTAAAAACGTAAGAGGTATTTAATAGTTATTAACATTTTATTTTCATTTTTTGATTACACATTTTAGTTATTTGCTGTGGTCGCATTTGCGCACCTTATTCTATTAGTAACTTTAGGTAAGCACTAACAGGCTAGTGTAATTAAGCAATTTACGTATGTATTTCTTCAATTTATGTATATAATTATCTGAAAAGATGAGAGATTTTAAATTTAGTTCTGAATTCAACCTTCAGTCTCACAATATACCCTAATTAGCCATGCCATAGCCTCACTAGCTCCAGACGGTTGGGGGCAGTTAGGACTCTTGTGTGGTACTCACATAAAGGTAAAAAAAACAGGTATATTGTTGTATAGATTTAGACCGATTCACTTCTGCAAAGAACACGATACATATAAAATACAATATTAACGAATAATTCATTATATGTAGGATTAAATAAATTACATTGAAATTAAAGAAGTACGCCTTGACACCCCTCGGCCCACAACAGAGGTCTACGCTATACTTTTATTAATAATTTAATAAGACTAATAAGTGACAATCTTTTATAAGGCTACGGTAAGATTAATAGAAAACCAAGAAATAAAGAGCGAAACTACAAAAATTGCATTGTTACCGTAACATTTAAAAGATTTTTTTTTACGTAGAAGATCAGTGGCTTTGTTCCTTTTTAAAATATTGGGAAATGTTTACAAACGAAAAAAAATCATCTTATTTTGGCACTGCCACAAAATCCCTGTTCGTAAGAATCAACACGCAAGCTTTTAACAGCAAATTACTCAACCTCACTATAGGAATTCTTACTGCTCACAATGTTATATTTATTTTGGAATAAGTGTTTGAGCATGGATGCATTTGACTCGTACCGTTCTCTATTTTCGTTCTTAGGAATCATTAATATTCTTCATACGAGCTTTTGTTTGCAAGGGGCAGGTGCGAGCAGACTAAACGTCAAAGAGGTCCCGAAAAATCAAGTAGAAATAGGCACCTGACGGAAAAGTAAAAGCGTTCGATGGTGGAATGAACCGCAAGTCTAACCGTGGTTGTCCTTTTTGATTTACTACAAAACTTAGTTACATGTTTTAGATTATGTGAAAAGGGAATTATTGTAAAGAAAAGTTTTTAGTCGAATGCGTAATGGCGAACGTGGAAAGTTTTTGTCACTGCACTGGGAAAAAAGTTGCAGGACAAAAATGTTACGTGATCGATAGGATTTAAGGTTGCGGGTAGGTTAGACAATATTTTTTGTAACGAGGAACGCCATTGAAAAATATTCCTGCTTAAAAAATATTTTTATTAAATATGAATATATTTTATGTTTCTGGAATTCTCGTTTATTATTTATTTTGGGAATAGTTTCATACCGACCCGTATTGGAGCGGATTGTTAAACGACAAAATTATGCACGAATGACGTCATGCGCGCCCTGCCAGATTTAGAGCGTTTTGGCGGACTTTAAAATTATTCAATAAAATTTATTATTTTCACAAAGTGAATTTGCATTTGTTGAAGAAGTAAAAGTATGTAACTATAAAACCTGCAGAAAAGGTAATATAAACGAGTATATACACTGGTATTTAAGTTAGAAAGGGAAATATTTATGTTTAAAAATATTTTATCTTCCTTCCTTTGATCCTTAATGTGAGTATGGGGAAATTAAAAATTAAATCTATATCCAACAACCATAATTTAAACTCATGATGAAAGAGAAAGGGGCCTTTTTGGCCCGGAGCTCTGTAAGCCATTATTTCAAAAAGTCAAAAAGGGAACGATCGGGAAATTCAAATAATTTTCTTTCTAAAATGAGTTTTCGCTTTTAATACCTTGTTATATTGTCAGTAATATTGAATCACTGATTATTAAATATCATTAATTTCATGCGGAATACAGAAGCGCATCAGAAAGGCGTATGAGGAGAATACATAATGCTCCAGAATAGGCATAGATAGATAATTATTTTTATTTTTATTAATAAACGAATTTAAATTACTTTTGTATTCACCACTTTATTAATATATACATATCAACATGTTTCGAAAGCGATGCTTTCTTCATCAGGAATATATAGAATACAAAAAAATAATATTATCAAGTATAGACAAATGATAAACATACAACACAACAATGTAAGAATAGACAAATTATAAACGTAAACAAAAATTTATTAAAGTAGATAAGTAATTATTCAAAAATGTTAAAAAAAAATTATTACAAAACTTTGAATAACAAATTTGTACTAGAAAATAAAAATAAATAATTTTTATTATTAATATTAATGTGAAAATAAATTGAAGAGACAATTATTTAAAAAATATATCATAGATTATTAATTACAATATATTTAACCCTTTGAACCCTATAGGCCGGTAAACCGGCCTGATTTGGCGAGGCAAATACCCTGAAGACATAATTTTTTTTTTGCTACCGGAAGTCTGCAATTATTATGAACTAAAAAAATAGTTTTCTAATTGACAATTGATTATTGATCGAAATTGCGTTTTTAGTCAAATATTATTTTTTGGTCAAAAATTGCTCAGGAGCTCAGGGATATGGTGCTGATACAATGAACGCCTTAGGGTTCAAAGGGTTAATTCTCTATTAACGCTTTTTTAGATTTACAAAATTTCAAATGTGTCTAATTGTAAATCGGATGTATTTGAATGTATTTAAAAAAAAAACTTCTTAAACATAATTGTATAACCACTTACGCGAACCCCTTAGTACAGGTTCTCCTACTGAGGAGTTCACGATACTGATTTTTATTTATTCATTTCTATTTATTTATAGACAATTTTAAAAATATAAGCAATTATTATAAAGAATTATGTGTGTGTACTGTAAGTTATTAATATATAATAGCGTGTCGTGAACGCCTCACCAGGAGAACCTGCACTCAGATGTTCACGTATTATACATATTTTTGAAAATTCGCAGAATATCTCTTAGTGAATAGTCACGTACCGCTTGACAACAACGAACCTAAATCCTTACATGTAGAAAGAAAGAATCTTAGATTAAATTTACTTTAACAATTAGAAATTAATAACGTTAATTAATGAAGTAAGGAAAATTATTTATTCACCACTTCTCAGTATGTTCACATTATCAAAACAATAAAACATATTTAAATAAATCATTTATGAAAACATTGTCACGTAAATACCCGGAAAACACATTATAAATGTAAAAACCCGAAAGAATGGAGAATTTCAATTATTTTCTAACTAAATCGGTTTTACCGATAATAAATCATTATTTTTAAGAAACCCGTCAACATTAGAATTGGGTGAGTAAATAAAATAATATAAATAAATCATTTACCGCAGTTCGAAAATGGCCTTGGTCGCCGAAACAGCTGTCATAATAATAAAAACTAAAAATACTTGAGGAACTTAATAAAAACATTATTAAATTTGATTTACATTAAATTAAACAAAACAAAAAAACTAAAAGTTATGGGCTTTGTTAGGTGAGGTGCATCCATTGAGCCATTAAATAATTTGTATAAAAGTACCAAGTCTGGTTCTTTTGCAAGATAAGTCTGTTAAATCAATTTATTCAACCGAAATGATTTACTTTAAAACCCACAAGTATAAAAGACTTAATAAAGCTTTTCGTAATGAACATGAACATGCGGAATGTACATTAACAGCTGTAGAAAATATATAGCCTTATTTTGAGCAGGTTCCTACCCCACCTCTTGAAGTTAGCTTAGTGCAACTATTGAAAGGGTTTCTCTCTGGCGAACTCGATATTAGAGTTCCCGTTTGAAATTTTAGACAGTTGAGACAGCGGAAGGGGTGGAGGCTGTGCTCCAAGTACCCAACTACCATCTACCTAACTACCTAGTACCCACCTACCCCTCACTACAGTACCACCACTGGCAGGCTTCCCCGCTGCTCCCCTGTTCAGGATCCAGGCTCGCTGGGGGTGGTGTCGAGTGGGTGCTGACAGAAAGTGCCTTCTAGACACTGTATTGTATAAGGTATATTAGGAAGTGTTGGAAGGTTGGAACTTGGAACACATCACGTTAGGGATCGTATTTTCGATGGAAGTAAGTATGTACTTGATATTTTTTGCTGCATTTCAGTAGATTTTTTTCCAAAAATGTTATCAAAATAGTGTAGTAAGTTATTTTTTATGAAACCTTTTATTAAGTGAAAATTACTCGAATGATTCGATTTCTCCAAAATTTTAAACATAAGACTTATCATTGACAGGACTTCAAACGATAGCTATTATCTCCAAGTAAATGTTTGTTGTGAGTAATCATCATCTAGTGAGATGGATAAAGTACTTTATATCCGTATCAACTTATATGCCAATTGACGCCCGGGTTGCCGGCAATAAAAAAAACATTACAATAAAAATGAAAAAAAAAAAAAATTTCATTCATTTTGCTTTTGAGAAATATATAGTTAGATTTTCATATTCTCAGAGTTCTTCTGGGCTTCATCCCGAAGGGTAAAGATTTTAAAATTATTTACTAAACATGTTTTTATTTTATTACAGGGGTATGCGCATTGCTTCCACGTTAGGAGTTCACCTGTGTTCTGGAGGGTATTGTTCAAGTTTAAATTATGTTAGATTACCCTGATGATAGCCAGCAGTGTATCAAAAGAATAATAGTAAATTTACAAATAATTTATTTTAAATATATTAAAGTACATATTTCATACATAATGATTCACAAAATATTTTGTTGTACGTTTTCAGAATTTATGCGTCTCTTCAATTTGAAGCTTTTGCTTGTGTAGGGAAGAGGAGTGCAGATCGAATATTGTTAGTAATATCATCGAATGCGGTACGCAAAAGAACCGTGTTTCTATAATATTTATTTTATTTATTTATTCAATTCAGAAAAATGTTTTATATTAAGAATACTTTGAGTGTCTAACTGGGAAGTTTCCGTTTTAGGAGTGTGAAGTATAATCGAACATGATTTTAATATCTGCCATTTACTGTTGGTTAGTATAATGTCTCAGTACTAAATGCTAACCAACACTTCAAAAGAGTTAGATATTTCATTTTTACCAGTTTTTTCTACTTTCGTATTAAAATAAAATATTATATGGCACCCCTAAGGTGATCTTTTTCATAATCGGGGCTAAAAAAATTATCGATTATTTTTATTTTTTATGTGGTGATTTATATTTTTTTCACGAATTCCAGCAAAGAACAACGTTTTGACAACCCTAACATGAGATATTTAGACAAATAAGAGGACAGGGACACCCTATTCGCTGTCAATGGAAAGAACATTTTCTGTCTATTAGGAAGACGAGGACTGCCGTCTGAACGATTGTGACATAAATGCCGCTATTAGAGCTTATGCTGTTTAAAAAATTCCCAAATGGTGTTTTTTTAGTGCAGTAATTAAACTGAATAAACAGTTGTGTAGATTGTGTTTATTTTAAAGTTAATTATTTATTTTTTGTGTTTTTAAACTATTCTAACGGTATTGCGAGGAAATTACCTGAATAGCGTAACTAAAACAATTTTTTAGAATGAAAGCAAGAAATTCTAGAAATAAAACCATAATATGGAGGGATCTTTTCACTTGTAGATTAGGTAACCATCGGTAATTGATACTATTATTTAGTTATATAGAAATTTTTAATTATAGATATTTATCACATGAAAACGGGTTATGTCTACGTCTCGTTTTTGATTTCAAAATCATGGCTGTGGAACGATTTTATGGCCTCTGTGTTTCCTCCTTCTTAGAACGTGGGCTACCTCAAGACCAAAGTTCACTCCTTCCCCTCTTCAAAAAGACCCTTCCCACAGCATCCTGAAAGATGACGTAGGCCCCGAGGGAAATTATTTTCCTTATAGCCTAATAAACTATTACTATTTACCTAAAATCATTAAAGAAAAAGCAAGAAAGCTTGAGGCAGGGACTATTTACTTGTCGATTTTCGATACAAAAGTATTTTTCGGGTGAGCTAATAAAGCTATGTAGAGAATGTCATTCATAAGGAAGGAACATTACTCAATGTTCTGCCTTTTCAGTGAACCAAGGGAAAGGGGGTCTCGCACCCATTTCTATCCAGTCCAGGTATTGTTTGAGACAGCATAATAATAATAATAGTTAATTTCTATAGCGCATTTTTATGAAGGTTCACCTCACATGCGCTTTACACTAACTAACCTAACCGAATATGATATAATTGTAAACTAACAGATTTACTACATAGAATATCTGTTACTATCTATATATATAAAAATCAATGTAGGTTTGTTTGTTTGTCCTGAATTTTCTCGAAAATTACTGGACCGGTTACGCTGAAAATAGCTCAGTTTGTTCCTATTAGTGCCGGGAAGGTTTAGAGAGTAGAATGAAACCCAATATGTAAAACTGTTGCTATAACGTTTTAAAATTAGTATACAAAAACATTTAACCCGACATGTTTTATTTAGGTTAGCCCATGGATATAACACTCTGGTTAGCCACAGATTGAATAAGAAGAAGGTTTTTTTGGGTAGAATATTTTCAAAATGGAAAATACGAGTAGGTACCTACTTAGAACTTTATGATTTAGATATATTTAAAAAAAATAAATGTTTGGAATGAAATAAATTATTCAAATGAATGTTTCTTTATTTCGAGATAGCTACTCTCGGTGTCCCCAGCAAGGCCGGGTACACATAAGCTAGTAGTATATATATGCAGATTAAAACTATAACATAAAATATGCCTTAGCAGCAGATTCACTTACATGCACAATTTAGAATACTACCATATATAGCAATTTAAAATAAACTAGGGGTATAAATAATCAAATGTAAATCACAAATATCAAAAAATCAAGAAAATCTACACAAAATAACCTAACCTAATAAAATTAGAAAATAACGTATATATTACATGCATGCAGATTAAAATCATTACTTAAAATATTCAGCAGCAGAGTAGCAGACTCACTTAGATGAACATTTTAGCTATTCTACTATAACAATTTAGAAGCTAAGGGTGTCATTAATCAAATATAAAGTAGGTACATATAACAATAGAGCAAGAGAGTATTAAATGGCGGCTTATTACTAACGACATTACTATAATAGATGTAGACAATTTAATATTATGTTGGTAACAGAGTTTTTTTTAAGCCATTTTTATAAATTTATTATTAAAAATATTGTCAAAAGTCAACGTTAGCTGAGAGTGGTGATTTCGCTTTATCCATGTTATCCCTCATGTTGCAATCAATATTCAAAGTTATGTATGCTCGATATTATCGTTATTATTTACTTATTACTATTTACTTCTTATTACTTACTTATTACTACTTTCTTTAGTATTTACTTATAATTTTTTTTTACCTACATATTATTTACTTTTTACTATTTACGTATAATTATTCATTCACCTATTTTTATTTTTATTATTAGGTACTTATTGCTTATTAATTGTTTTTGTGTTTAATTCGTACAACTCCATTAAATTTTTTTTTAAATTTAATGTAAATCAAATTTAATAATGTTATTATTAAGTTCTGCAAGTATTTTTAGTTGTTATTACTATTTACACAATTTTATTTACTTATTATTATTTGCCTATTTTTATTATTATGTACTTATTACTATTTGCTTACTAATATTTACTTAATATTGTATGTGTGAAGAGAATGTATGAGACGATGTATGAATGTGAATGAAGCAAGAAGTGTATGCCAAGATCGAGTTGTTTGGCGGTCCGTCCTCTCTGTCTACCTCTGCGGCGAAACGGTGTGATGGTTAGTTAGTTAAGTTTAAATAAGACATTTTTTGTGTAAAGTTTTTGTACATTGAAAAGTTTTTAAATATTATCTTTCTGGAACTTTTAGAATTGTCTTAGTTACTCTTTTTTGGGCTGTGTTGAGCCGTTCTGTGAGAGTGCCCAAGGCAGATTGGTTTTAATAATTGTCTGTGACCTCGGAGATAAGGGCCGACAATCGAAAATGACCCTAAATATCACCTTGTTAGATATGGACGACAATGAATGAATCTTGTGGCACACTCAATCTGATTCCCATATTAACACGGATCTAATTCTTTATTCCTTAACTTAAGCCTTGCAAAACCACGATTATTTAACACGCTGCATGATAATTACGGCACGGATGTGCGTCATCAGAAAATCGCCCGAGGTATTTTGTAGTATGCAGGACTCCATCTAACGTATAGAATCCTGTGACCCAATCCATATGTTATTTGTACAGCGCCCTTGAGGTGATTTTTCACAAAAACGACGCTATACAAATCATCCAACTATTATTATTATATAAACCACTACGATATCGTCCGTACTAGTCCGTAGCGGCAAACCCCTCTAGTCTTTTCTTCATTTCTCACTGACTGTAAAATTCGTCTTTAGTTCCAGTGCGGCCAAGCCGTCAGTTTCGGTAGTCAGGCGAGAATTTTAAGATCTTTTTTGGCCGTAAAATTATTTAAAAAAAAATAATGTAAATCATATATAATAATGTTATTATAAGTTTTGCCAGTATTTCTAGCTTATTATTGTGACCGCTGTTTCGGCGTTTAAGGCCATTTTCTAACTCCTAATAATAACATCATTAAATTTGATTTACATTAAATTTAAAAAAAAAAAAAGGATTTCTACGACAAGCTGCACCCAACCGTTTGTAGCCAGTGAGACTATGGCATCCCCAATTGGGATATGTTGTGAGACTGACGGAAGTGAGTAGGGGAAGGAGATGTTTGGAGGGAAGTACCTGGCTATTTAGATCTGGTCACCAAACACAGCTAAAGCTATTTCAAGCAACTTTTCGATTCTAAATGGTGGTCTTTCGCCAGGGCGACACTCAAAGTATCTACCACTTTGAAACCTGTTGCAAATACACTATAAATATATAATTTTTATTGAACAAATTGTGAAATAAATCAAATGACCAAATAAAATTTACTTGCGCACGCCGGGATTTGAATCCGCAACCGGTAGTAGTTTGCAGCCGAGGATCGTAACCACTGAACCACAGAGGCCGTCAAAATACAATAATGTCTGAAAATATGTGCAGTTTGAAAACCGGTGAAAAATTGTGTAGTTTGAAAACATTTTTTGTAAAATTCCAGTACGTAATTCATATAGAATGTAAAAAAAAATCTGGATTTAAATGTCACGATACTGTACTCAATAATTGACAGACCGCAAGATAAGTCATTTTCAAGTGACGCATGGTTCTGAAAAAGTGCATTGTTTTTAGTTTCATTTTGTTTGCAATGATTTAAGTGTGAAGATTCCATTCGAGGTATGGATCAATAGCAAGGCCGAGGTATCTCATCTGGTTAGTGGGCTCAATGCAGGGGGCACTGACAATATTCATTGGGATTCATACTTATGTGTATTTTGATAGAGAAATCGTCATGTGGTTGACCTGTAATATTTATGATTGATGTGACATATTTAGTTTTCTCGGTGTTCAGTGTGAGCGTATTTATATCCAACCATTTTTTTAATAATGCTTATATCCGTTTCAGTTTTTTTGAAAACATCAGCCAAGTGTCAGCTTCAAACGGTAAGACAATGTTATCAGCAAAATGAATGATTTCCCTTTGAATATTAAGGTTACTTAAGTCATGATTCATTTTCTCATTTTGGAAAATTGAACTATTGTATTACTTTACTTTGATCATGGCATGTCCGTCTTCCACCGGCTTGAACATCATGTCCATACTTGTAGTAATAATTCTTGTAAATATTCCTTTATTACTTTGTTATTGGCATTTCGTTTGATGCATATTTACCTGCAATGTTTTATTTATTTATTTATTTACGTCCTTAGGGCTTTTACATAAAACAAGTCTTAAGTTACAACAAACAGTGCAATACAATTATGTAACATAGAAATAATAACAATAATATTGTGTATTTTCGAAATTTATCACGAGTGAAAATTTATACCGCATGATGAATGGTATTAACAATAACTTTAAGAGGAAAAATACAGAATATACATAGGTTAAAAAAATATATAAAAGAGAAAAGTACAGGGAAAGTGGATAACGGTAACTATAAGATTTTTATGACACAAAATTATAATTTAAAAAAAGCAGCTATTGTGGTATCTACACAGAGTACAATGAGTAGGTTATTATAAACACAAGTATAAATAATAAGAATAACATCGCAATAAAAAACAATAATAATGTAAATAGTTATGCTTATTATATTAAGTAGATATTTATAGGGAAATTGTACCTAGTCAAAAAATATTTTTTAAATTTGTTTGTTAGATTAAATTGCATAATTATTACATAATACATCCTATACTATCTATTAAAAACTTCTTACGCTTTTTAAGGTAATTTTAGAAATATTCTCCAGTCCCAAAAATTATAAATATTTCAAATAAATACCAACTCTTCTTCTGCCATCAATCTTCTAATAAATGTAACAACAATGTAAATGAATAAAAAAAAAAAAATAAAAAATAGAAAAGGAGTATAAAATAGCAACTATAAAAATCATATCTTCTCTATGCTCTAGCTTAAAATTTTCAACAAAACTGTGTTCTTCTGAAGCGACCTGCCAGGTAAGTATATTTTTCTGCATCTGTTTGTACATAGTTAGATATAGAATAGGAAGTAATATTTGTACAGCGCTCTTGAGGTGATTTTTCACAAAAACGGCGCTATACAAGTCATTCAATTATTATTATTATTGTACACGATTTTTTTTACTTCCTATTGATATACTCTCTATAAGTTAAGCTGCAGGAGGAGTATTTACATACGTAATGAGAAAATATTTAAAAAAAACAACAACAACAATGCAATACGTCAACAATATTAAAAAAAATTATTAAAAAACTACAAACATAAATCAACAAAACACTTTTAGAATAATAGCAAATAACCAAATATAGTTGTGAATGATGAATACTTGGAGCAGGTCGATGAGTTTGTGTATTTGGGAAGTATGTTTACGAGAGATGGAAAGACTGATAGGGATATTGAAAGAAGGGTGAATGCAGGAAACTCCATTAACGGAGGACTGAACGCGGTTGGCGCAAACAAAAAGTTGTCCAAGGAAGCGAAGCTAGCAGTCCACAATGGAGTGCTGATACCAACCTTGATGTATGGCAGTGAGGCATGGAACTGGCAGAGGAAGGATGAAAGTAGACTGAATGCTGTAGAAATGAGATCTCTGAGACGAATGTGTGGTAAAACCATGTATGATCGAGTGAAAAATATTGAGATTCGTAAAGAATGCAAGGCTGATGTAAGCGTAGTGAGCAAGATTAAGAAAGGGACGCTTAGATGGTTTGGGCATGTAGAGCGAATGAACGAAGAGAGGAGTGTAAGGAGAATATATGACGCGAATGTGAATGGAAGAAGAAGCCGGGGACGCCGAGGAAGACATGGCACGATCAAGTGAATCAAATACTCGAGTCGGGCCATGTCAGAAGTCGGAATAACAGAAGAGAATGTATGAGGCGTTGTATGAATGTGAATGAAGCAAGAAGTGTATGCCAAGATCGAGTTGTTTGGCGGTCCGTCCTCTCTGCCTACCCCTGCGGGGAAACGGCGTGATGGTTAGTTAGTTAGTTAGTTAACCAAATAGTAATTTATATGCTAGATAGTATACATTATGAGTACAATATATAATTATCTAATACAGGGAGTTAATTTGCTTTTTGAATTGTTCATATTTCTATATATCTAGCACGTGTATGTGCATATCCTTGGGTGGTCATCCACTGCGGCCCTCTCCGTGAAATAATATACCCACCTAACCCAGATTCACCCCATCCAAGACAATGGTCCACGAATAGCAGAGATACAGTAATAATAATTACATTTCTTGCAATATGTATTTTATTAAACGTTAAATAAATACATTATGAGAGAGGATGTCACGCTGTCTGCCTCCACTTTCATGTACCGTCATAAATAAATCAATTTGGACGTAATGTGTATTTGTGAAACGGCAGGGTGAACCCAAATGGCCCATGGCCGCTATGGCGGCTCACTAAAAAGATGTGACTATCTTGGAAAACACATGTTTCGGTATATTTTGGACACAATTAAAGTGTTAAATAAGCAAAGAAATTATTTATTATACTCTCATAAATTAGTTAGATTATGTTTGGTGGTGTAATAACCGATTTGCGCTATGTTACCACCAGAACAATATAATTATTTACCTCCTGATGATAATTTCTACGGAAATAAATATAAATTATTATTGTTGAACATTTTAAAACAAGATCAAAAGATTTCCGTGCAATAAATAATATTAATTTTGTTTGTTTGGTATTTTAGTCACTATAAATCAAAGATTTGGCGTTTTCCTCAGCGTCGCGTGATATTTTTTAAACTATTGATACGTTTATTATTTCAACAAGAACACAGAAAACAAGAACGATAAATAATATTTATGTGTTTTTTAATCAACGTAAATCAGAATTAACTAAAATTTTGTCATCTTTACCAGCCGATTGATGAAAACAGACTTCAAAAAAGAGATTCATTCAATTGCTTTAAAATACATTTATAATTTTTTTCGTTTCCTTACTACTATTTTAAATATAGGATAAATAATGTGAAGAACAAAGGGTGTTTTTTCAAATCTGCATAACGATACTCATACACACAGCGAAAATCCTATATACACCAAAAACAAAATTAATTTAAATGACAAAATGTTTTTGCTTTAAGCCACTTTATTTAATTTATATATATATTTATGTATTCGACCTGTTACAGTTGGACTCAACCTTCTTCAGGAATGTACACATATAAATTGTACTATATGTGTACATTCCTTAAGAAGGTTGAGTCCAACTGTAACCGGTCGAATACAGAAATATATATAAATAAAATAAAGTGGATGAAAACAAAAACATTTTTCATTTAAATTATAATTTCAAGCAACAAAGTGATTGCTTCCTTCGATAAATGAAAACATAATTACTTACATAATAATATTTTTGTCACGTGTCCAAGGATCTTAGATTAAATATTGCAATCATTAGGCCACCAGGTACCACATACCAGCAGATGGCAGCATAATGTTCACATTTAAAACTCCCATGCTTGGGAAGGCTAAAAAAACCCTTAAAAGGCCTTCATCCCACAGTGTATGGAATACCACATATCCACAAGTAATGGAATACTTCAATTTGCAACATATTTTTATATAAAGTCAAAAATAGTCCAGCTTCACAAAACCCGTACTTCAATATCTGGAAACTGAAAATATATAATGAAATCTATATTAAAACCTGTAAAACGTCAATACGACTCAATAATAACCAAATAGTTAATTTGCTTGGATAGGGGTATTAAATTTATTCATACCTATTATTCATAACACACTTGTAATAAATTGAGGAAAATTGCAGAATATTACACAACGCATAACTTGAGCTATTGGTTCCTTAGAACAGGTAATCTGCCCAGTTGGGAACTAATATCCACTTGCCAAATCATAAATGCACTTGTACACATTTTAATTATTTTCAGTTTTTTTTTGATATTTCAGATATTTATTAGACATAATTAAGTGGTAATAACTACATGGTAATAACAAAGGTGTATTTAAGTACTAATTTTTATTTTTAATTTATTTAAATAATCCTTTAAGTTTCCTTTTTTCAAATTTAATACCTCCCTAATTGAGAAATTCTCGTGTTTAGGGAGGGAGTACTACCATGAACTTGATGTTCTGGTGTATATACACTAATTTAAAAAATAAAATAAAATAAAAGGAAATTTTAAGCAATAAAATATATTTATATACGAGTAATGTATGATATCATATCATCTCAGCCCAAAATATTGTAATTTAACGTTTTAATCTGGAGTGACCTACCAGGAGAGTATGTTTTCTGTATATGTACATAATAAGATAAACCCTAGCAAGCAGTATTTGTACAGCGCCCTTGAGGTGATTTTTGGTAAAAACGGCGCCATACAAATCATCCAAGTATGATTATTATTAATATTATATACAACAAACTTCGACTACCATAAAACGGACATGTGTCTAGTTTGGTAGTTGAAAAAATGAAAAAAAAAATAAACTCTCTACCAAACTTATAAAATGAATAAATATAAAAAAGTACTTTCCATTATGTTATATGCTATATAAATGTATCTACTTAACACAACAAATTGATAAGTAAATATGAATAACATGAAATAGACACAACGGAGTGTCAATTGTCTTTGAAATATTTTAAATCTTACAACGTGTTAGGAAGAGAGATATTACTTATTTGTAACGCAAGTTAAGGCGATGCAACGCGAAATAATGCAAAATATTGTTTCTGTGTTTTTTGTTTGAAAATTTGATGGCCTAGAAATATCATAGATGATTTAATTAAATACTGCAAGTGGAACATATATCGGCCTTTGGTTGAACAGGGCATTTTTTGGTGAGTCTTTTAATAAGCATAGAAAAAAATTAAACAAAAGACCTAGAAAAAATGTTCACCTAGTGAAAAATTTCCTATCAACGAACCCTTTTTCGAATATTGTCATATTGTTCACTGTGGCAAATTAAGGTTTTTAGAAAATGACCGATAAATATTGTAATATTTTAGCCTGATTTTTTCAAAATAAAATAAAACACGCATTTTGGTGATGTGTTTTCTGCGTAAATTGAAACATGCTGCCGGTTTTAAGCGGCAATTTCAACGTCTTCGCCACCTGCATAAGGAGTGCGTGATTTCGTCCGAATTTTACGAAGTAGATCCCCTTTACACAATCAGTTAACATCGGAAAAAAATAACAAGAAGTTCGTCTGAAAATACGAAAATGATTAAATTTTCAAATATTTTGTGAGTAGTGACATATTTTCAAAGATTATTCATAAAATAAGGTACGCGGGTGTTTACAACTGATATAAAATGTGATGGTTTTCTAGCCGAGGAAATAAATCGTAATTTTAATGTTCCGTATAGGTGTGCCCATTGCAGTTAAAACACTGAAAAAATAATATGAAGTAGCTTATTTATAATAGGCTTGAGGTATGCTCCGGCCCGGTATCACCGCCTCACATCCGGCTTGGCAACCTACCAAATAATATCCTAGTCATTTCACGCAAACAGTGCCGAAATTAGGACAGCCGGGCCCTACCAGTAAAACAGCATCTTACTTACCATGTAATGCTTGTTACACACAATATGGAACTCCAGTCCAATTTTTTATTTATTTTCAATCAATAATGAAGTTAAAACTTAAATAAAAGCATATTTCGTTTTTTTTTCTAAAGTGAGTTTTCATGGTTAAAATAATTTTCAAAGTTTCAATTTTTCAAAGGCCGCCAAAATGCCCAAAATTTTATGGCCGATCGGTTTTGAGGTTAGAATTTTAAAGTCATAATATTTTTCACTAGAGTTCCTTATTGATATAATATGTGGGCGTGGCATATCTCTCGATACCGCTCGCCAAACAATCACATACAGTCGTCGCACAAGACTACTATAATATATCTGTTATTGTATGGCGAGCGTCCTCCCCCACATATATATTATGTTATTATTTTAACTGAAATAAATATAAAATCCAACGGTTTAAATTAACTTAAATGAGGCTAATTAAAAATGAACACAATATTTTTTTTTACATTAACTTCACACAGATGTAATTAATGGGGATGCTGTGTGGAGGGCCTTTTTAAGAAAACGAAAGAGAGGGAGTTCTAGGAAGAAAACTTGAATGAGGGGTGGGTAGGAATTTGGGGGTCAGCATGTCTAGAAGTGACGGACGTATTAATTAACTCCCACTGTGTTGCGAGGTGTTGCGGCTTCAACCGGCCTCTCCCGATCCGACCTCCCACGTAGCTTGTGAGCAGACGCAACCGCCGCTATGATCTGGACTAACCTCACTCCTGCTAAGTCACCAAAGATAGCGAACCACCTGGAGTGACCTATGACAGAGGTGTAGGTTATCCATTGGATGGTTCCCGGGGTGGCGGTACCACAACAGCCTACCAATTTGAAAGTTGATGAATAGGTTGCTTATTTGAAAATCATCAAAAAATAACTTCGAATGCTTTATACTAACACGAACTAGTAACTCCACACTGAAATGGAGGGGGTTTTGATTATAATAATAATACTTGGATGACTTGTATAGCGCCGTTTTTGTGAAAAATCACCTCAAGGGCGCTGTATAAATTCTACTTGCTAGAGTTTATCTTATTGTGTACAAACATATACAGAAACATACTTACTCCAGATTAAAACGTTAAATTACAAAGTTATCGCTTGAGAAGATATGGTTTTGCACGCACAGGACACAATATTAGAAAACACTGCAAATTACATTATATTGCAGTTACTGTTTAAATCCTATTTGTCATTGACATTATATTTATTAGAAGGTTATTGGCAAAATAAGAGTAGGTATTTATTTGAAAAATATTTTATTTGAGATTTTCGATAATAATTATTTACGGTTACAAATATTTATAGTTATTTACAATGTCGCGGAATATGAAAAGTTATTTTTTTTTTGTTAATTACTTTAGGTAGGTACTAATGGCTAATGCGAGGCTAGCTCAAATATGTTTTGAGAAATACACGGTTTTCGATGATTTGGAAATACAGGTATTATCAGTTGCTTTATCTGCTCAGGTCTAGTCCTCTCCTGCATTCAACGCCACATCATTTATTACCACTACGCGACGGAAGATGCAATTATTGTTTGTTTCACATGAATCGTATTTATGCTCTTACCGTTGATTACTATACAGTGGATGAATAGAACTCTACACCTGGTGAGCAGGATTCTTATGTGGCGTTACATAGAAAAAAAAATTATCTGCTGGGACTTTGGATGCTAATTTAAGACAGATCTTTCTTAGATGTGGTAAAACGAAAGCGATAATTTTACTCAGCATTTTGACCATGAAGAGTCACTCATATTAATAATAATAATAGTTAAATTTTATAGAGCATTTTTGTAAAGGTTCATCCCAAGAGGGCTTTACACCGACTAATCTGAATAATATAATTTAAAAAATAACAGATCTTCTCTCTAATACAAACTTTTTATATCCCTCATTGTAAAATCAATTAAAATAAACTCTTTTATGTACAGATCTCCATACTCATTTAACTTAATTTATTACCACATTGACATTGTTAACTCAACTATACCTGATATTAAACTAAAATTCATTACACGACCGCTCTCAAACTAGATAACTTAAACCACTCTTCCATCTATTCTAGTCCTTTGTACCTTTATCCTACTCCTATGTTCCCCCCCCCCACCCCCCACTGACTGACATAGTTTAAGCTAACTGTACATTGTCACACTTTACTCATAGTATTTATCACCTGGAGTGAAAAAATTATAATTTGTAAGATTTATTGTTTTTATCGTTATGTATGGATTTGCTGTTAATTTTACCGAAATAATATAAATATTTATTTATTTATAAAATACCATCGTCCCAAGCGGTGTTCGTTTATTTTGTATGCTACAGTTTCATTTCGAGATTGATCAAAATTTGCACACATGACCTTAGAAATAAGAGGAAAGTCACTGTTTACATACAATTTCGAAAAACCACCCCCAACAATTTTGAATATTATATTATAACACTACGTAACCTAACCAAATATAATTAGAAAATAACAGATATATTATATGTATGCTAATTAAAACCACGATTTTAAATATTCATCAGCAAGAAACTAACTTTATGAACATTTAAAATATTATATAACAATTTTGGATAAGCTAAGGGTGTAAATAATCAAATAGAGATTACGTAAAAATAAAAAAAAACGGCAAGAAAATATTTTAAGACTTTATGCAAATGGTTTTCACTAGATACTAAGGGCATTGAAAAACAAGGATGCACATGGGGACAAAACCGCAACTAAATAAATTATGGAGGATCAAAAGAAAAAAAATGGCCTGAACTAAGTTATGTCAATATTTGTACACAGGTTACATTTGTCATATGTCGCTTCTACGACTCGTTCTCGTGTTCAACAACTCGGCTGTGGAATGATCTGCCGGCCTCTGTGTTTCATCTCTTCCACAACATGGGTCTCTTCAAGACATAGTCCTCGAGGGAATTTATTTACCCCAGGGTCTCGTGTGTGGAATTACTTTGAGAAAAAAAATTATGCCCATCGGTTTTTACACTATAACTTCCTGGTTGTTGGCGTTAGCGGATTAAGTAAAGTGCCACGCAAGGCTCGATAGCTATAGCTTAATTCTGGAAAATATTGTGTGGCAGAAGGATGAGAAAAGTCTTTGGTAATGCGTGGAGGTTAGATCTGAATAATCAGGTACTGCTCTACCGCTCTTTTCCCATTTTACCTCCCCACCTCTCAACTTTTTTCAGCCTTATCAACATAAAATGGATAAAGATATATATTTAGTATTTTTTATCATGAAGTATTAGTTCGTTGCATGTATTCTGCATGAACAACAGATATGAGCAATATATTTTCTTTCCTAATGTAAGGTTTTGCTTGTACTTGGGAAATGAGTACTCATTATTATAAAACAAACACTGTATACTGAAAACAAATATACAAAATGTTTAATTTGAGGAAAGTTAAGTATGTAGATTTTTTTTATTTATGAAAGATAGTTATGAAGTTGTGAATTCTTGCTTGTCGTTTGGGTGTCATAATTGATTTGACAGCGAAAGTAATGCCTTGTGACGACGATTCCTATCTCCAAACAAAGAAACATTAATTTGAAAAATTCATAACATTAAAAAAAAATACATATAAATATTAACGTCCTTAAGTAGGTACCTATTTTTGTTTTCCATTTTGAAAATATTCTACCTAAACAAATCTTTGTCTTTTGAATGTGTAATATGTGGCTAACCAGGGCTAACCTCAATACAACATGGCGGATTCAATGTTTTTCATATATTTTTTAAAACGTTATAGCAACAGTTTTACATTTTGAATTTAATTCAAACTACTCTCTAAACCCTTCCGTCACTAATAAGAACAAACTGTGCTATTTTAAGCGCAATCGGTCGAGTAATTTTCTAGAAAATCGAGGACAGACGGAGAGACAAACATTCATTTTGATATATATAGATTAGTGTTTTACAGATATAGTGAAAAGGTATAGTTGACAACATATTTAAAAAAAAGATTAGGTTGCAGAAACAAAAATATTCATTTAAAAAAATTACCAAAGTACGTTTAGAATTAGTGTTTTACAGATATGCATAATAATAATAATAATAATAATAATTATAAATGGATTATTTTTATAGCGCCGTTTTCGTGAGAAAATCACCTCAAAGGCGCTTTACAACATAATTTATCTAACCTATAACTTATCACTTAGACTTATAAATAATAATTTACATGTTAGATTAATTACTAATGGCTCACAGCTAAGATTTGTAACTAGAAAATACCTAATTCAGACTTATAATTAGTGACTTACATCTAAGACTTATATAGATAGCGACTTACAACTAAGGCCTGTAGCTAGTGACTTAAAACTAGTGATAGAGGCTTACAACTAACATATTTACATTTCAGACTAAATTATGTACAAAATGTTACTATTTTGAAAATCAGAACATAACCTGATATTGAACAGCAGTGGGGCGAGTATGTATAAAACACATTACAGCTGCATTTGTATGCCTCTGATCAGTTTGGGGATAATATACATACATATATATGATATTCTACATGTTAATAAAGATGGTAATGCTAGACAGATACCTTTATACGATTAAATTTAAGAATGTTATGAGCGCCGAAAGAAGAAGGAAGTTTTTACCGATATTAATATTATGCATATGTTTTATTGTTAGTTTTATGACATGGATACAAAAAATGTATTTAATGAGTTATCTGAATTTAAAGAAAGGCATAGATATTAAATGAATTATATTAATCGACAGTCAATTACGCGCATTAAGAAGATTATGTTCATTAGTAAAATGTGGTCAAATAAATCTAATATGCATAGTTATGTATAGTCGGTATATAAATTATAATTTATATATAAACACTAGATAAAATAACAAAGCCTTGTATTCAGCAAATTCTTAACTTTTGCAATGGCTTAGCTAGTGCTGTTGCAATATTGCCATACCCACCTTCAAACGCCAGAGTTGATCCAGTTCTCACAAGGATTTGATGGATTATCGTCCATTCAGCGATGCTGGCTGAGGAGTATTTATTTTTGCATTCATTTAAGCCTCTACATTACGAAAAGTGAATGTTTAGGTTTCTTGAATAGCGTGGGTAGGTTTCTTTTTTTCCTTCAAGACTTCTAGGACATGACGAGATGGTGAATGAGTGAGTGAAAAATTATTCTTTGAATACGAGGCAGTTTCCATATTGACAGGGCTGCGAATAAAGCGCGGCCTACGGAAAATATGGACAACTACAGTCTGCTTATCAAGTCTCGCAAGCATTTCATTTAAATACTTCGGAATTCATTAGGAATCATCCATATAACAGCTATATAGCTATATAATAATTTTTTTTATAACAAAATAACAAATAATGATATGCTTACTGGGATTTCCCTTGCAGAGGATTTCATTTAGGAAATATTAAATTACATTATATTAAATTGATGTGCTTGATGAAAAAATAAAAATAATTCTAAGGTGAGGTGTTCTAAGAGCAGTTGAGTGGTTTCGGTGTTAGTCTCTATTTGGTGTTAATATATTTTCTATTTCAGATCTCCCTGTGTAAGGTATCCAGTGTTTTATTTGATTTTTAAATTTATCATGGTTTTTGCGATTTTTAAGGATAGTGGGATTTTGTTGTAGAGTTTAGTACCATAGTATAAAAAGTTTTTTGTCCAAATGTTGTGTTTCTGATTCCTTGTTGTATGTGTTTTTGACTCTGAGATCTAGTGTTTCTAATATGTGTGATTGTTGTTATGTATTTATGAATGTAAAGTAGTATTGTTTTAGAGTATAACTGTTTTATTGACATAATGTTAAGTTTGCTGAAGATTTCATCAGTGGTAGTTTTTACAGGGACTTCACGTATAATTTTCAAGGTGGCTTTTTGTGTTCTAATTATAATCTCAACAATCAATATCAAAACACTCAGACTGATAACGCATGCAGTATATTTATATGTACAGAATAAAATTCAAGTTAATAAATATTTTAAAGCGCTTCGGAATTTAATCTCGTAACTTCTCAACTCAAAATCGACAGTTGGACATTACTGGTAGCGTTTTAGTGATCAGGGCAAACCGCATTTTTTGTTACCATCTACACCCGGGGCTTCAAAAATAATAAAAAAATAATCCACCAAATACGCTTGAATTACTTTATAATGGACAGATAATTTAAAGGTTCCATGATTTAAGCATATAAATTTAATTTAACTTTGCAAATAATACCGAATCCTTAAAATTCCATAACTTCATCACGCTTCAAACGCGACGCTTAATATTTGATCAAATCTTGTTTTTTAAAATTATGAATAATAGCCTGGACTCACCAGAGCTCATTAACTCTTTAAACATTCCTATACCATCAAGATCAATCCGACAAACTGATTTTTTTTATTTGCCCGCATGTAGGACCAATCTCAGGAAAAATTCTAATTTCACAATATCGCCATTCTTCACAATACTCCTTCAAAATATCGAACCGAAGTAATACGTACGAGTCGTACGACCATAAATTGATACACGAGTATTAAAAGTATCGAGGGCGTCTCCTGTCCCGATCTTCCCCTATCTTCCCCTTCCTTCTTATTATTTTTTTTTTATCTTGTTAGCTTCCTAAATAAAATATGCAACGTTTCAATTCTGAATGGTGGTCTTTCACCAGGGCGATACTGAGAGTATATTCCATTCTGGAATGTGCGCAAATATACTATATATTATTTTTAAATAAATTAATTGTGAAACAAGAAAAAATAATTAAATAAAATTTACTTGCGCACGCCGGGAATTGAACCCGTGACCTTCGGATGACTTGATTTTTCATGATGTTTCTTACAAATAATTAAATAAATGACAAAAGACAGGTGTGAATCAGCGTACATTTAAATGAGGTATAAAGTTAGCAAAAATCAGGTATTCTGAAAACCTAACCGAACCTATTTTAGTTTATCATTTAAAAAAAGATTAATTAGATTACGTTAGACATAGTTTTCGGGATGCTTTTTTTTCGTACTTTAAATGACTTTATATCACTTTTAAAAAGTCACCCAGTAAAGATTCCAATTGAAATGAACCACATATTTCATGAACATTGATTTATCGTCACTTAATACCAGTGGCGATCAATGTCCTATGGCCAAAGGTAGGTTGTGTGCAGTTCGGGTTTGAATGTGCATTGAATACTTGAAAATGACCATGTTTTTCGTAACCAACTAAATACATGAATGTTCAAGTTTCTTGCCAAATTCATGGAAAAAATAGGTTTTGATTAGAAATATATTGCATTTTTTAAATTTTCTTTCTGTGTTTTATTTTTCTTAGGGTAGGCACAGTTTTTAAACCTTTACTGACTGCACGTCACTGCGAGCTACGTAATCAGAGAATTTATCTCAAAATCTTTCAAAAATGGTTTGGAATTTACCATAATAAAATCACAAGAAAAAAACTATGTAATTCTTTCAAATCTTATTAATGTTTGAATTGCGATTTAAGAAACTTAAGAGGAAAAACCGATATATATCTTTTTGATATAAATAGCGATATAAATGTGCAGTGCACCCTGTAGCCGGTAGGATCTGGTAAACTATTGAATCGTCAGAGGAAGATTTCCATTAGGGATCGGTTCGGTTTATTTGGCTGTGCCACTTTCTTTCGCGGATTATAAATAATATTTGAGTGATGTAGAATGTTGATGTTGATGGATGGAACTACCTCCGACTGGCGGGGGCTGGAAGGGGGTCGGGAGAGGCAGACGAAGAAAGCATCGGGAAATCGGAAGAAAAAAACCATGTCGAAAAACCCTCTTTACAAACACACAATCCGGTTTAATAGTAAAATATGATACACGATGACGCAGGCAGGTCGGTTTGTAGTCTGGAATGTGGCTGTATGGGATGGACTGTCCAACGAGAAAGTAGGTATGAGTATAAATTTAGCCGATGGTAAATTATAGATACAAATATAAAATGTAATCATTGTTATTTTGCCATTCCACACAGAATCTTAATGGCCAAGCGCCGGTAGAAGAAGGCTGGGAAAAATAACAACTAATTGATATCCGCTGTATTTACGCTGTTTTGCTCTTTATTACATTGTCAATAGAAGAAATATGATGGTCTTCTTGATTGTATATCTCCTGGATAGCTGGGGGTATCATTAAATTATTTAAGTGTTAGTATTATATTAAATCTATCCTCACTATAACAAAATTGTACTACTGTTTTACTATATTTTTTTCACAATTTGTTTAATACTTGCTGATATTTTGATATTATTTTAATATTATTTAAATTTTATTTTATTATTTTATGTAATTGGAGTAAAGTATCTCTATAACGAAACTGTTATGCTGTTGTCATTTTTTTTTTCAATAATTTATGTACATTGATCACAACATGCATCGTTTTATTATTGCGCTACATTTATATGATGATTGTTATTTTTTGTTGTATTAAATAATATTATTGAACTAAAATCCTACTGACAAGCAACTTACTGGGGTTTAGTGGATACAAGTTCCCATTTTATGTAATTAATATTATACAATAAAAAAAATAATCAGAGAACAATTCAATGTCCTATTTTGTAATTTCTTCAAATGCTTGGTAACTTTGTGGCATCATTATTAATTATATAAATTGAAAATACACTTTGTATATACCACTTTACTTAAAATATATAAATATTTCTACATGTTTCGATAGCAAATGTATTCATTTATTCCTGAAGATGATAGCATTGCTATCGAAACATGTAGAAATATTTATATATTTTAAGTAAAGTGGTATATACAAAGAGTATTTTCAATTTATATAAGTCCTATTTTGTATTTAACCTGAATTTTTAAAATGCATATGGGTTGATTTAATTTCGTTTATTTAAATTGAATCTCATTGTCTTTTATCATTAAAACACTAAGAAAACATATTTACTTCTTTTAAAATGTTGGAAATATACTCAATTTAAAATATATGAAAATTGTACATTATGCACTCTGCCAATCGATCATCGGATATGGAATATTTGGAAGGTGCAACACTTTCGACCATAGATTCACTGTAGAAGTTCTCTTAACTGCAAGCACAGAAGACATTTAACACATTTCTAGTACTAGATGTTCGGGAAATTTACGCCAAAATAAGGTAAATATGTCCAGTTGGGTTTTTTAAAAGTAAAACATTTTTAGATTCATAAAAATAAAAATAAAATATTAGAGAATGCGGAAATACAAAATAATAAACTTATTTTTTTTTACTTTATTTATAAAATACGTAAAACTCGAAGGAGAATTAACGCCATATTTCATGT
This sequence comes from Halesus radiatus, assembly GCA_022606495.2. Taxonomy (NCBI): domain Eukaryota; kingdom Metazoa; phylum Arthropoda; class Insecta; order Trichoptera; family Limnephilidae; genus Halesus; species Halesus radiatus. The sequence continues at coordinate 24,890 of JAHDVE020002472.1, read as the reverse complement.
TGTTAATATGATATGACATTTGTCGGAAGTTCCAATTGCATAAAATGGATTTTCAAAAAGAGGCTGTTATGTTCTTAGTTTGGGTATTTTCTTTATTAAAAAACCCAACTACGAACCTAACAACCCATTTAGAATATTTCATATTTACAGTTGGCACTTTGTATGCAACTATCGTCTAATGTTAGATATATTATAAAAACTGAACATGGCGGCGTCAACTCTCCCTCAATGTTTTCGCGTTTTTATTTAAAGGAATTTAACAAAATAAAGTGCATTTTTTCTATTTCCGCATATGCAAATATTTTTATTTATATTCATAAATCTTGGAGTATTTTTTTTCCGAATTGGAAATATTTACCAAAAATAATTTTAAATCATCTTAAAAACAAATTATCAAAATATTACGATTACACTTTTTAACTACTTTACTTGCCATAAGGTCACAACAAGTGCGCAATACTGGAATGGGTTCTTCTCTAGTGTATCAGCCGGCAAATAACAGAACATCATTTGGACAAAGGAGTTTTTCTTGTAAAGCTCCTTTGTTATATAATAGGCTCGGTGACAACGTTAAAACTATAGATCCACTAAATTCATTTTTAAAAATGGTCAAAAAGTCTATGTTAGCTGAGAGTGGTGATTTCGCTTTATCCATGTTATCCCTTATGTTGTAATCAATGTTGAAACCTTATGTATGCTCGATATTATCATTATTATTTATTTATTATTAGTTACTTATTACTATTTACTTCTTAATACTTACTTATTATTATTTACTTATAACTATTTACACAATTTTATTTACATGTTTTTATTTACCTACATTTATTATTATTATTATGTACTTACTACTGTTTACATAATTTTATTTAATTATTATTTGTTACCTATTTTTATTATTATTATTATGTACTTACAACTGTTTACATAATTTTATTTAATTATTATTAGTTACCTATTTTTATTATTATTATTATGTACTTACTACTGTTTACAAAATTTTATTTAATTATTGTTAGTTACCTTTGTTTATTATTATTATTATGTTCTTACTACTGTTTACATAATTTTATTTAATTATTATTACTTACCCATTTTTATTATTATTATTATGTACTTACTACTGTTCACATAATTTTATTTAATTATTATTTGTTACCTATTTTTATTATTATTATTATGTACTTACAACTGTTTACATAATTTTATTTAATTATTATTAGTTACCTATTTTTATTATTATTATTATGTACTTACTACTGTTTACAAAATTTTATTTAATTATTGTTAGTTACCTTTGTTTATTATTATTATTATGTTCTTACTACTGTTTACATAATTTTATTTAATTATTATTACTTACCCATTTTTATTATTATTATTATGTACTTACTACTGTTCACATAATTTTATTTAATTACTATTAGTTAGCTATTTTTATTATTATTATTATGTACTTACTACTATTTACATATTATTATTTACCTAGTGTTATTATTATGTACTTATTACTAATATTAAGTATATAATTATTATTATTTATATTATATTATATTATATTATTTTATTAATATTTACTTAATATTATATGTGTATTATTGAATGCTTAGTTATCCACACCCCTGTAAACTTTTTGCTACCTTTGGAGAATATCTAGCGTACGTGGGCGATAATTTCAATTGGTTAGTTTATAATAATTAAATTCTCATCGTAAGAGACCTAAATATAACCCTTCCGTTTTCATGGTGGTAGCAAGGAGGAACATTAAACATTTCATAAATGAGAAAATAATTCTCATCTCTGCTGAAGTCATGGATGTTAGTTGGCCTGCGAACCGTCAAACGTTGCTGCCGCCAAGAGCTCCATTGTGACCTCTCTTCTCGTTACATGCATTGTTTACGAGAAAGAGTGAGAGGTTACTACGGAGCTATCGGCGGTACGCTGTTACACCGCATCAGCGCCGTATCATCGCGACCCACGCTTCGCGTCCAAGCTTCCCAGAATCAATTCAATTTAACGCTATTTTGAAAAACTATCAATACCGCTTGAATCAATGCGGTAGGTAACAAGGAACAAGGACTAGCCGACTTTTAATAGTCAAAATTTTAGTTGGGGACCTCAGCGCCGAGATGATCATACTTTTATTTTTTTTTAAACATTAACTCTACACAGGAGGTCCAAAGGAAAAAAAATCCCTCGGGGCCTATGCCATCTCCTTGGGGATTCTGTGTGGAGGGTATTTTTAAGGAAAGGAAGAAGAGGAAGTACTGGGAACAAAAAAGGTATCCGTATTTATAGCACGTTTGAGGGCGGTCTACGAAGTTATTAAGCAATTTAAAGGATATATCATAAATCGTTCTCTGGGTCGAAAGTAGCGATAGTTTAACAATAGACATTGATGTTTTGCAGCACACATCGTTTACAGGTTGTCTCACATGAACATATCTAAGAAACCTCATTTGCACATTCTGCAAGAAATATGAGTTATAGGTATAAATAATATACCATACAGGAGATTCATATTTAAGCTGCGATCTCACAAGGGAGAAATGAATTTGTTTCTTCCTTTTTTTGAAAGACAAACAAACATTCCATTGGTATGATTAACTAATGTAATATTCCTTTTATGATAATTGAGGAGTTATACAGCAGAGGATTGAGCCGGCGACCCTTGATGAGAACCCGACGCCTTGGATCGTTCGACCATCTAACCAATCAATTGATATATATTAATTGGTAACATATTAGTTTTTGAGTAGGATTCGAAAATAAGAGAAAACTACTGCTTGAATTATCATTTTTGGAAAAGACAGACAGGGGAGAAAAAAGCATTTTAGTCTATTGAAAGCTAGGATTTCCCGCCGAAAAATCGCTGAAAGACGAAATATTTCCAGCGTTTGTCTCGCCGTGTGCCAGCTGAGTGTAATTTTGTAATTGCTTACTCTTTTTTTTTGCAAATGATGTTTTTGTAAATGGTACCGTAGGAACTGCGATTATGGAATTAATAGACTGGCAACTTTTGTCAAGTAGAAAACGAAATGTTATAGCATTTGAAAAAAATGAACTGACATTCCACTTTGTGTAACGTTGGCCTACAGTTCACAATTCATAATCCCTACGTATTAAAATCTCCCCCGTTTAACTCCTGATAAAACATCGTGAGGCTAATGTGAAATAAAGCGGATCTGTTTTAAATAAGAATTCTATTAATTTGAATATCCGATCCCATCCTTTAAACTGGCACCCCGATAGTACCATTTACCAGATAATGTTTTTATGTAATTACAAAAATTGTCTTTAGGTATATATAATTATCTGAAGTAGTTGTCCCAGAAAGCTTCAAATATTTAGAGAAATGATTTTTTGTGTCTCATGTTATAAAAAAAAAAAATGGAAATACGGAAATATTTTTGAAGTTTGACTAAATTTTCCATAAAGTTAAATAAGTGTTCTTCACAATAAAAACTAAAATAATACGATTTCTTCCCGTAAATAAATATAGTAATATAACTAGCGTATTTAGAAATTTATACCACTGTTGCGGATAACTAAATTATGTAAAAGGGGGAAACTTAACACTATCCTAATAGAGTATGTGGTCCGACCCCGACAAGGACACCACCGGCTGGGGCGAGAAATGGACGACACGCTGGTGTGCTCTTTCTAGATCCTGAAGCCGGCCGACAAGCGCTACCTGGCGTACGGGCAGTCCCGTCAGGCCGCCCAGGGGCGTCACCAACAAAGACAAAGAAGATTGGATATGGATATGGATCAGTTCCCCCGGCCCCCGTCCTCACCGCCGCCCAACTTCACATGACTCCTATCATTTGTATTAGCGTTTTGCAATATATCGTAAGGAATAAATACAGTTAGCATTTTTTTTTCTCTCAATTTAACATGTATGAAAACTTAGATCAAGCCGTATTTAGTTTTGATAATTTAACTGCATCTCTTTATATGGTCTATAAATAATGTGTAATGATAGCCTGTCCAAAAAAAAAATGTAATAGATGTAATATAGGAATAATGTAAGAATAGGAAGTAAGATTTGTACAGCGCCCTTGAGGTGATTTTTCACAAAAACGGCGCTATAAAAATCATCCGATTATTATTATTATTATATAACGCGTACTTGTTATACGAAGGTATTTAAAAATTAACTGTAGATACCTATTGCTATCTGTTTTGCCCAGAGTATTTTTTTTATATCCACTTTGAAATAATTATCATAATCATTTTTGGACCTATTACATATCGAATTACATTAATTTTCTTTTCTGTCTATAAATGACTTAATTATATTGGCGCAGTGGTCCAAAAAGCCCTTTGTCATAGAGGCGCTACTAGACAAAGGGAAGCCAAGTAACAACATTCACGCGGATCGGACACGCGCCGATGGCGATGCTGCCTCCCTTCCTGCCTTCCTCCCACCCTCAGTCTTCCTGGCTTACCTATTTTCCTTACTACCATACTTAATTCTCTCGTTATTTTTTTAATTAATTTTTTATTTTTCAGAGAAATATCCGATGAACGCCTCTACCAGCTCCTTGTCGTCATTTGTCATAAAATCGTTTATTTAATTAAATTTAATCTTAGGATAGATCTTTAAGGGACATCTATTTCAACCGATTGCCGTAGCAATAGTTAAACGACATGCTATAGAAAAAATCCCCAAAGTAATCCCCGAAATAAATTAGAGTTTTAATGTGTAAACAAATTATCAATACGGATATTATGATAATATTAACGCTCATCACTATTATTATTCTTTGAGCGAAAGTTTCTAAAAAGGTACATAATTTTATAACTTATGTTTAGTGATGGTTTATCATTAATAGAATGTATAATTAGGTACGGTAAAGCTCATCATTGTTTTGACATTTAACATTCTAATCTCAAAAGTGACCGGCCATACATTTGGAGCTTTTTGGTGGGCTTTGAAAAATTGAAATTTCGAAAATTATTTTGTTTATGAAAACCAACTTAAGAAAAAATAAAATGCACTGGTATTTATGTTTTAACGTCATTATGTATAGAAAAATTCCATGTTTAAATATAGGAAGCCATTTAACTATTACTATAGCAAGCGTTGAAACAGACGCCCCCTAGTAAACTTAATTAGAGGAGATAAAAAAAAATAAAAAATAAATAAATATGGAATCTACACCTTTCTTATCTATAAAATACAATGTTTACATTCGGAATTCTTGAAGCGGCCAAAATTCATATAGTTCAGCTTTATCCGTTTCATTTTTAAAGTTTTTGAGTTCTGGATTCGAGTCATGAGCCATGGATCTTTGAAATATCAACTTAAATGCCAAATTGTAAACAATTGTAAATTCTTTACAAAAATAGTATAGAGACAATTCAACTTCAGCGTCACAATATTATTCTACTATGCGACGGATGCAACATCTGGGAAACAAACACTTGTTAATGTTACAGTATAAGCATGAAATAGTACGGTTTTTTTTCATCGAGTAGAGTTAGGTTATTTGAAACTATTTAACTCTGGATAAAAGCGTCAAATTATGTTAAATGCCCATGCAATAAGATGTAATGGGCGTTAATAAATAAATAAAATAAAATTATGAATAACTATTATATTCAGACTATGATAAATAAATAAATAAAGCTAAAAACATTTCAAAGATTAGTGCCCAAACTCGGGTGAAATGGGATGGTAACAACTAGTAATAAATAAAACAGATATTATTTTGGTTTTTTGATACATACGCACAAAACGATTCTCGTATCACCTACTCAAATAACTATGCTGAAAGTATGACAGAGCTTTTAAGAACGCACATAATGTTAGCTCCTAAGAAAAAAGGTTTCAGATTCCAGCCAAAACGCTAGAGTTCGCGAACGTTATTTCTAAAAGATCTTCCCTTTTTGCTAGCGCGATGTTACTTTTTTCTCCACTTGCTCGGTGGGTACCTACAAATAAAATCACCTGTAATTTATGTGCCCCTATTTGGGTATTTTATATGGAGTAACATCAATGACTCGAATCATGCAGGATTGATTGGTTCTGAATTGCCGCGCCATTAAAATAAATCTGTTTCAAAATGGCCTTTGAATAAAGCCACAATCAAATAAATCTGTGTTTATCTATTGTTTATTTATCAAACTGTGACGGTTTTTTTACGGAGAGAATAATACTGTGGATCTTCCATACATTATTTTAAATTATTGTTCTATAACCACATGTCAGCTGTATCGATGATTTTCCCGTTGATGGGTACCTCCACAAATCTGCTTTTAAGTACTTTAACTTATTTAATAATTATTAATAACCCTTTCTCGTGTAGAAACGGGCGGTCCGTTTGATTGATTGGCCTATCTTAACAAACGGTCTGCAATCTTTGGATCACAGACATCAGGTGGGAATGCTGTCCTTGTTCAACCGGTATTTTAATAGAAGATGTTCTGAGGAACTAGCGTCATCGATCCCTTCGCCACCGGTGCAGTCGAGAAACACGCCAAACGCGCACACGGTTGACATTTGTCACATGAGAATGGGTCACTTCTATGACTCGTTCTCGTGTTCAACAGCTCGGCTGTGGAATGATCTGCCGGCGTGTGGGTTTCCTCCACCCTTCAGCATGGGTCTCTTCAAGAACCAAGTTCACTCCTTCCTATCTTCTTAAAACCCTCCATACAGCATTCCCAAAGATGATATTGGCCTCGAGGGAAATTATTTAAATTATCCCACAGGGTCTCCTGTGTGGATTTACTGTAAAAAAAATCTGCATTTATTTTGCACATTTACCCGTGGGGCTTTACGTTGAGACTGATTGACATTGAGGTGTTCATGTGTACAACACAATTGTTGATATTTACAACACAATTGTTGATATTTACAAACACAACAAATTATAAGAACTGATTGTTCGACACAACTTTATACAATGTTACGTAAAATCATAACTTCTCAAGCTAAAACTTTATAATGTATGGAAGAAAGCAGTCACCTTGTAGGTTTGACATTATAATTTAAATGAAAGATTTTTTTGTTTTGTTTTAAGCCGCTTTAATTTATTTATATCTATGCATTATCGATCAGTTTCGATTGAACTCAACCTTCATTAGGAACGTACACATATAAAATAAATCAACATACAAAGATACATCATAATGAAGACAGTGAAAGTGGGGGAAAGATACAGTATATCAGAGTAGAACAGGACAGAGCGTCCGAGAGGTGGTGGTAGAGGGGTAGATAGAGGGGAATGGTAAGGGGAGGGAAGAAAGGGAACATCCTTAAAATCGGACTTTGGGTCAAATCTAATTGCTTATTTAAAACACGAAAAATTCGTGTTTTCCAATATTATGTCCTCGGCGTCCAGAACCGTATATAAATTTCGCTGATAAACACGGTTTATCTCAAGTGACCTGCCAGGTAAGTATGAGCCTGTATAATATTATCTGCTTGGACATAAAATTAATAACCTGTATATTTTAACGTGGCACCACGTTCGAAGGTCAAATAAATTGTACGTATAGTTTTGTATTACAGATCGATGAACCGGCGAATGCAATTTGTTGGCCTAGGTAGTAATAATAGATTGTCTATAGTGAAAGGATAGAACATTGGAAAAAACATTTGGACAGCGCCCCTGAGGTGATTTTTCACAAAAACGGCGCTATTCAAATCATCCAAATATTATTTTTATATAGTTCTTATTCCGGCTTTACGCTATCTTCCTTCCTAATTACTTTAAAATTATTATGCAACTAATGTTATTCAATTTATTAAAATAATTAATCTGACTATAAAAATGTTTTTTGGCAAGAGTTAGAATATTAATAGTGGCTCCAATAACGAGTCTTGTGGAACCCTTTATCTTCTCCTTGTGTAGATTAGTTTTCAACACATCTTGCAACGGATATACCAAATATAACATTGTGGAGCAGTGGTGTCTGGCGACCTTATGGACAAAGATGCAAAGTGGTAATGGGAAAGAACTGTTTTTTTTTTGCAGGGCTATCATTACTTGTATTGTTATGAGACAAGTGGCTTCATCTTGTTGAAACCAAATAATTTGGAAAGATACTCGTCGTCACCCCAAGTCTATGAAAACAATGGTTCTGTATATTGTTTAGATTATACCCTCTGTCCATTGACACAGACGTATTGTTTTTTATGAATAACTTAACACTTGAGTTAATATAAAATTGCATCAACCACATTCTTAATTCCCCCTTTTAGTCGGCGTAAAAATAAAAGAATAAGAAAAATAAGTGTTTGTGAAAACAAATAATAGTTCTACTAACCGGAGTCCGTGGAACTATGTAGATAACACCAAAATGGAGAATTTTTTTAGTCGAAAATAAATTGGGAATGGGACAGAGGAGGCAGAGAGAAACGTTGGATTAGGAAAGTACCTACCCGCCTATTAAAATCTAGTTTAAAAAAAATGATTATCTTCCCAATATGGCATCCATTGATACTTGGTGTAACTTTAAGTGACCAGCCCAGGCACGGGCGCTCCATCGAAGCCAGAGTCAAATTAGCCTCTCAGAAGCTGGGCGTACTATTTGTAGAGGGCCAACAGATATTTAAATATGTAGTACACAACTGCTGATCCTGTACAAATAGCAAGTGCGCACCAATGTTGAATTTGGCAGTCACTTTTGGTCTGGAGCCTCAAAATACCTGAAAAAAAAAACCTTGACTCTGTGCAGAAACAGGCCGTCCGTTTGATAGATTCCCTTATCTTGGAATCCCATCTTTAGAGCACAGGCATCGGCTGGGAATGCTGTGCTTGTTTTACCGGTATTTCAATGGAAGACGCTCTGAGGAACTGGCGTCATTGATCCCTTCGGCACCGATGCATAGTCGGGAAATACGTCAAACTGGCGCCCAACATTTGTACACGATTGACATTTGTCACATGAGAACGGGTGTTTTCAACAACTCGTTCTTGAGTTCAACAGCCCGGCTGTGGAACGATTTTCCGGCCTATGTGTTTTCTCCCTCCTACAAGATGGGTTTTTTCAAAACCCACGTTTCATTTATCATTTTTTCATTACTCCCTCTCCTCAAAAAGACCCCCCACACAGCATCCTCAAAAACGAAATAGGTCTTGACGGACATTCTTTTCGTCAGGGCCTACTGCTTGGAGTTAATGTAAAAAAAACTAAGCCATTTTGAATAATATTTTGTGAATGGTGTTCTAAAGAACATAACTGAATAACGTGTTACTACCCACTATTAGTAATTCACAAAAATTCTGTTGATTCCTACTCAATCATATTCATTGATTATATACCGCTGATAGCTTAATTGCAATCCTTCCATCTTTCTCATAAACGGCGCATGAATCAGAAAGAGAGGTTATAACGGGACTAACATCGCCATGAACACAGGAATCAATTTAGCGTATTATAAGTAGGTACTACTTTCATACATCGTATAAAAATGTATTTCAATTCAAAATATTATTATAATACTCGTTGTTCGAATCGATGAAAGCCGAACACAATGGGCAAACCAATATGAAATAATAACCAAACAAACCACACCAAACTTACTTATTTATTTTCCCTTCGCTCGGTAAAATAACGTAATATATTTGATACTGTTTGATCAACAAAAGATATATGATTATGCGTTTTTAATTTGTCCGTAAAATTATTTATCAAAGACGAGTTGGTGTTTTAATGGCGACCCGGAACTATGAAGCGGTGTTCAGGAAGATCAAAGACGGCGATTTATAATTCATTCGCCAGCAAACGAAAAAACTGTATAGCACTATCAAAAAGAACTACCAAATATCCATTAGGTTAACTACCTACTCGAGGAATACACTTCGTCGGTCGCGAGTATATGCTCCACTCTTTTTAATTTAGCATTTTTAAGGAAACTTAAAATTCAGAAGTATAGGAAATAGATAGTATCATGGATAGTTGAATGTTTCACTTTCACCATTTTGAAGACTTTTATGGTATTCAGAATTTTTAATTTATTGTATTTTTTTAATTAATTTATATATAATTTTGACATTTTTAGGTAAGGTATAAATACAAAAAAAATACAAATAAATTATAGATTTTTTTTTATAACCCTTCTCACTAGGAGATCCTGTGCTGAGGCGAACTAGGTTGTGAATAAGGGGGTTTCAGTGACTTCCATATTTAAACTTCATGGTTTGGGTAGGGTATTTTCAGTAACTTCTATGACGTTGTTTTAATAATACTAGTCAGTTCTTCTTCTGTTAATTCATTAAGCCAAGTTTTGCTGGACTTGATGCTATTATTGATTGAATTACTTTGTTTGATACTATGTGGGAGTTTGTTGTATAATTTTACAGCTAAACATTCAGATCTTCTTTGTCCAAAAGTAATATTACAAGTCCTTTTTGAAATGATGAACCAGAATATTTTTGGCAAAGATTTTTTGTACACTTGGAACGTCGAAATGTTTAAAGATTTCCGTTGTCGACGTTGTTAAGGGTACCTTTAAAATGGTCTTTAAGATGAATTTCTGAGTTGCATTTAGTCGTTTTATGTAATTTGATGCAGCTGAGACCCATCTCAATATTCCATATTCCATATGAGAGTGGCATAAAGCATAATGTAGTCTAAAAATAAAGGAATTAAAAATTTTTAAAGTATTCATTTATTCCTGAAGATGATAGCATTGCTATCGAAACATGTAGAGAAATATTTATATATTTTAATTAAAGTGGTAAATACAAAGTATATTTTTAATTTATATAATTAAAAATTACTTTATGATCACCAATTTATTAATATATACATGTGAAAATGTTTCGAAAGCGAAGCTTGCGTCATCAGGACAAACAGAATACTAACAAATAATAATGTCAAGTATAGACAAATTATAAACATAGATCATAATAATGTAAAAATAGACAAAGTAGTATCGGGAGGTGTGTAAGTGTTAATCCATCAGTTAAAAATGTTCCCAGGATGCGTAGTTTTTGATTTCATTTTCACTTGGCTGAATAATAAAAAGTAACAAGGGAAATATAACATAAAACATAAAAGTAAGATACAGAAAGAAAAGAAAGAAAAATAAAGCAGGTTATATCATTTCTGATTAATAACACCATAAGGTATAATAAATACAAATTTTTGAAAGAATTTTAGTGGAGCGCCTTTACGGTGTACCGTGCCTAGAGTTTTCCATACAAAGTCAAGTCGGCAGTGTCTTCAGTGTCTTCCGACTGTTGTGACTGGAGCACAAAGCTAAATGTCATAATTCGGTGAATTTCAATCAAGTACCTGCCGCCGTCATGCATCGTCCACACAAAAGCACTCACAGAAATGAAAATCAATAAAAAATCAATTAGAAACGCGTAGGAGAGACTCGGATTTGAACGGAAAACGTGCATTGATACTCGTGAACGTTGATGATTCGCTATTCGAATTATTTCCATCAGAAGCTGAAAAATTCAATCGGATGTGCTCGATTGTGTACAGTTTTGTTGATTGATTGTGTTGGTTTAGCTATGTTTTTTAAGGCTTTGTACTTTGGTTCCGTCTTTGACGATAATGCCGACAATCGACGTTTCTGTGAGGTAAAGTGCAGAAAACCATGCTGAAGAAATTCATTGGATTTGGTTATTATTGACTGGCTTGTCGTTTCGTTTATAGCAGAGTCGAAACAAGGTGAGAAAATTACAGCACCGTTTCTATGTACGATTTCTGAAGGGTTAAAATCCATGTGGCATATAGGTATAGCGTTTGATATTTGTAAGATAATGAAATTGTTCACATTTAGACAATAAAATCTTATCTTTCTCAAAATTGAGCAACGTGCAGATATCATGCTAATATTTTTCAATTTGACAATTACTTATATAACCTATTAACCTAAGTTCCTACAGGGTTGTTAAAAATGATGGACTCAATTTCGTTCCGCTATATTTCCGGAAGTATACGTTATATGTGAATGATCTACATAGCAATTGAAAAAGGAGGTTTGAATGTTTCGAATCCCACCACTAGATCGCTCGTAGTTGCGTAAACGACCGCTATAGTGCTCACGCAGCCAAGCAGCCATTTAGCGTCAGTTGTGAGTAAAATGGCTACTATGCAGCAAAAGGTTTTGTGTTCGTGAGTTCTGTAAAACTGAGTCGGCAACTGTAATACAGCGTACCTTTCGTCTCCATTTTAACATTAAACCTTCAACTTGAAAGAGCATTTGTCGTTGGTATTCCCAATTTGAGCAAACTTGATGTCTCTGTAAAGGAAAAAGCCCGGACCGACTGCGTGTTTCAGAGAAGAACGTGCGAAATTGAGTTTATAATTTTGAATAACTTCGTAGAGTGTTAAGACTTTATTTATGTAATTTTAGCTATAGTGCTTTGGATTTTCTACCCTTTTTGAGCACTCTTGAGGTGATGTTTCAAAAAAAATTGCTATGTAAATTAGCCAAGTAATATTAATTTTTTTTTTTTACAAATTTGAATGATTGTCTGTAGGCTCAAAATGCCTTAGCACATCTCTGATCGATGGTACGGAAGCTTACGTGTCTGTTGGTGCAGGTTTAATTCCATCACGTCGCAATAATTGAATTGATGAAAAAGCTTATTTATGACTTGGACTTCCGAGCTATCATGGGTTCATTCATGGTTACCGACCAAACATTTAATTTTATTATTTTATTCAGGGTCTGTCTCTTCTTTGAGAATGCTGTATGAAAAATGAAGTAAACTTTGATCCTGCGGAGACAGGAGGTTGTAGAAGGCCGGAAACACAAATCCGCTCCAAAATCAATCAGCAGAACGAGTCGTAATAACCACCCCTTTCTAATTGTCACATACATGTTTAGTCGAAATAACATTAGATAATAATTTTTATTTTACCAACAAGTATGTCTGTTCTATTCGACTTCTATCTTTATTCAAAAATGTGTTTCATGTGTGACCTAAAATTATTATTAAAAAACGGAGTGGTCTGTATGACATTGCGTTTTAGAAATTATTATGTATTTAAAAAATGATAGTATACGAATACAATGCCAGACTTCTAGGTTAATTACGTATACACGGTGTATCAGCACGTACCCGACAGGCTTTAACCGGTGATTCTTCAGCATATTTGGAGTGAAAAATGTAGACGTCATTTTGCTGTCCGATGACGTTTTTGTCAAATAAAAACAATTAACAAAAAACTGACACACGTCGCCACTGATCACACTGCCACACGTCGTAATCGTCCACGTGATATGTACAGTGCTGCCGGAACGAGACGGAGTGCGAATCACGTAGTGCGCTAGGTTGTACGCTGTGGCGACGTGCGATGGAATTTATTGTTGATGTTTTTAATTTTTAAATAAATCTTCGTACGGTAAAACGATACCAATATTTATACCTACAAATAACCTCGGCGAATTTAATGTTTCAAAAATCATGTCTGATTACGCCTAAAAGGGATCGAAATGACAATCTAGTCTCCTTTAATGGAAGCAATCTTCCCAACAAGCCCTCCATCGATATGCTTGGTGTAACCTTAAGTGACCAGCTCAGGTATGGGAGCTTCATCGATGCCAGAGTAAAGTTAGCCTCTCAGAGTCTGGGTGTATTGTACAGAGCCCGCAGATACTTTAATAGTACATAATTGCTGACCCTGTACAAATCGCAAGTGCACCCTGCTGTAGAATTTGGCAGCCACCTCTGGTCGGGATCCCCAAAATATTTGAAAAAAAAACCTTGACTGTGCAGAAACGGGCGGTCACCTATCTTTTTTTTTTTCTTTTTTTTTTTATATGAATACCTTACAAGAGTCCCAAACTGCTCCTAACCGTCTGGAGCCAGTGAGACTATGGCATTCCCAATTGGGGAATGTTGTGAGGCTGAAGGTATTGGGGAGGGGAAGGAGAAGGGGGAGAGGAAGGTGGGGAAAAAGGTAAATACCTGGCTATTCAGATCTGATCACCAAACACGGCTAAAAGCCATTTCAAGCAACGTTTCAATTCTGAATGGTGGTCTTTCACCAGGGCGATACTGAAAGTATCTTCCACTCTGGAACGTGCGCAAATATAGTATATATTATTTTTAAATGAATTAATTGTGAAAAAACACAAATTAATTAAATAAAAATTACTTCCGCACGCCGGGATTTGAACCCGCGACCTTCGGATTCGTAGTCGAGAGCTTTACCCCTCGACCATGGAGGCCGTCATCTTAATCTTATCTAACGGATTGCAATCTTTGTAACACAAACGTCAGGTGGGAATGCTGTCCCTGTTTTACCGGTATTTTAATGGAAGATGCACTGACGAACTAGCGTCATTGATCCCTTCGGCACTGGTGCATAGTCGGGAAACACACCAAACGCGTGCACAACATTTGCACACATTTGTCACCTGAGAACGGGTCGCTTCTACGACTCGTTCTTGTGTTCAAGAGCTCGGCTGTGGAATGATCTGCCGGCCTCTATGTTTCCTCCCTCCTACAACATTCAGTTCACTCCATCCTATCCTCTAAAAGCCCCTCCACACAGCATCCCCAAAGATGGTATAGGCCTTGAAAGAAATTATTTCCCTCAGAGCCTCCTGTGTGGAGTTACTGTAAAAAAGATTATTTTTTATGTGCTCAGAAATCGATGCTTAAAGTCTGTCGGGTACGTGCGGTACACGCTATACGTTATTTAAGTTATTTACTCATTTAGTTACGATAAATGAGTAAATTACTTAAAGTATATACCAAACACACTTTTAGTATATTCGTCACAGGAAAGTTTTTTAATGATGTAATTATGGTTGATAGATTAATTTACGTGATAACTATTGAAGCTTTGAAAAAAAAATCATTCTGTGTTCTGCATTAAGGTAATATTGAATCAGTATTGTCCGAAGAAATATTTTCATATTTACTCAGAAAAAGCTATTAAAAGAATTTCAATAGTAACATGTGTTCCACGAGGAGGGCTTTGGAAGGAAACGTTATGAAAGCTCTACTGTGCGTAACTAATATGGAACAGCGGGAAACATACGAGTACACTCACACTGTGTGCTGTGTTCTCGTCCACAGCTTTTAATACCTTTTTGAAGCTAGGCAAAACTTGTCGGCACAACTACTGCATACCTACCAACATATAAAAATATACTCCTTTGCTCGTGAATTGAAGTAGTGATCAGGTATTTTGCCGTGTTATTTTTTTTTCTAATCACATTTTTTTTCTTAACATTAAAATTTTTCTACATTGCATAAACGTTAGAATTAATTTAATTTATTTGAAGATTTAATTCTAACTATGTCGTTAATAAATATTAAAATTAGCAAAGGTCCAAGATAAGAGTCCTGTGTAATTTTCGATGATGCAGTAAAAAGATCTTCGGAGTACCCCCCTATAACTGTTTTCAGTTTTCTTTCGGTTATGCAACTCTTAAACGATTTTAGAGTATTTCCATTCAATACTTAATTTACATTAAAAAAAAACTATTAAACACAAGGACATTCATTCAATGTGATAGGAGTTCTATTGAGATATAAATGTATCCCCCATTATACGAGTACGTCCGCTGGTGCGTAACCTTTTTAGCCGGAGGGCGAATTTAAACATTTTCAATTTGTTCGCGGGCAGTAGGGGGTAGGGTAAATACAGCGTGACATTATTAAATTTGTACGGTATTGTCGCTTACCTATTTGTATTAAAAAACAGTAACTTATTAATAAATCAATTATAAGATTCACAAATAAAGCACAGCAATCGAAGATTTCCCATCTCCAAGGCCAAATCAATAAATGCTGTCGATTTTTATCAATCTGAAATATTTAAGTAACAAATGCTTGTAATTTTGGACAACTGGTTCAAAATAGTCTGACAAAAGTTTTGATACCGTTTGGTATTTTGTAAAACAGAACGGATAACGTTAGATATATGGTCATGTCACCCGGAAATTCGAACGATTACTATTAAATATGAAATATCAAAACTATCTTCCGTTATATATTTTCAGAAAAAAATATTTGGAAGCATACCCCTGTGGAATGGAAAAAAAATGTCGATCATGGAGCGCAAAATGAAAGCCCAACATTTTTTTTTCAAATTAAGGGTCAAATCCATAAATGTTGTTGATTTTTATCGTTCGGAAAGTCAGACAACAAACAAAATTTTGTTAATAAATTTGTCGGATTTTAATAGAATGGATTCTTGTAAAATGCTTCAAACATAAATCTCAACAAAAAATTCTGCGTTTAAGGTCAAAATACAAAATTCCGTCATTTTAAGAATAAACAAAAAATATTGTTGTTTTGAACGGCTGATTAAACTGGCCGAATTTTGATGACGAAATACTGAAGTGTGTCGATAAACATTTTTTTTTAAAACGGAACAGAAGCTGTTGAATATTTTTTACGGCAAATTTATTGATATTTTGTTTAACCGAGTGGGCCATACGAAAAGTCTCGCGGTCCGTTGGCCGCAGGTTGTGTATTACTGCTAGACATCTTGTGTCGTAATAATTTCACGAACGGATCATCCGAGATACCAAAATTCATATGAAAATAATTCAAGAAAAAAGATTGTTTATGGAAAAGGGTTCAATGAAAAACGCCGGAGAAATTGGATACGAAAAATAAATGCGATATATAACACTTTAACGTAATTTAATTTCTCACTTTAAATATAAAATATCGCTTTAAATATTGGTGATTTTCTGAATGTCAGGTACCCACTAGAATAATTAAAAGTTTTTTGTATTTCTAAAAAATCCACCCTTGTAAAAAAATTATTGAATAGTGAAGCCCCTCACCATCTATGAACGCCGGAGGGAAGCACAAGGGCACGTTAAGACAGTGCTGATATCTAGCGACGAGCGGGAGAAGCTCGTGGAAAATCATACGAAACGTGAAAATTATGACGGAAACCAAAATTGAAAACTGAGCTGGAATTAGATCGCTATGAATGTGTAATTGGTACGCGCTTTATTATGCATTACGGCTACGGTTTAGGCAAATTTAAAAATGGTAAGATGAAATTAATAATGATTTGTTATTTCCCGATATGAACAAATATTATGAAAATATATATGGAGTGACATAATTTTTCTTCCATATAATTTACATCAATTTATTATTATTATTATTTTTTAATAAACTTAAAAAAAAAATTCAAAATATAAGACAAAAAAGTCCCTGTAAACTACTTTTAAGAAGTTTTACTAAGCGAGTGCTTGTCATTTAAAACCTTATATTATATTTACAGTTAAGGTACTTACTTATTTATGAAATAAAAACATAAGTAAGAAACTTAAACTGTTAAACATAAATTATCACATTTACTCATAGTCGATGCGCTCTATCCAGTGTGTAATATTTTTTGTCGGTAAACACATTTGATATTTTTTTGTTCGATGGATTAGTTTAAAACACAGAACAAATAGCACATAGAGGTGCCCTAATACGCAAGGGGTAGAAGCCAACATAATGGGGGACGAGGGGCGAGATGCTATTTTATCCTCATTTTCTATTGATGTCACATTTATTAGAAGATTGATGGCGTAAGAAGAGTTGGTATTTATTTGAAATATTTATGCAGTAAGATTCTGGAAGGATTAGGTAAACTGTCGAATTTAACGGATTCCAATTAAATAGTTTCCACTATCTGCATGCGTTCCTATATAAAAATACGAACCACCGTAAGCAAAATAACAAGACGGATGTGAATACAATTTATTTGCACGCAGGTAATTAAAACATTAAACTAATTTTTAAGGCAGGTAGTTACCTACCCACTGGAGAATTGTTTGACCGTGTTTATATTGAGAACAAAGGTGCAATGTAATATGCAAACTCATAATTAGCAATAGTTAATAAAACACTGCAGTTTTAATGACGCTTGAAGTTTCCACTATCCTACGTTGGTAAACATGCATTTTACAAGTGAAAAAAAGTACGATGGAAAAGTTAAGTTTCTCAAAAGCTTGTAAAAAATACTTTTAAAGTTGATTTCGAAATCAATTTATTTCACTCAACAAAGTTAATAACCCCGTTGCAGATTGATTGGTTTATTGGTTAACAAATATAAATTTAAATGTGTTTCCTGTGAATTAAAATAAGTTTTTTTATATCATGTTAACTAACTAACCATCACACCATTTCTCCGCAGGGCTAGGCAGAGAGGACGGACCGTCGAACAACCCGACCTTGGCAAACACTTCTTTCTTCATTTGCATTTATACAACGTCTCATACATTCTCTTCTGTTATTCCGACTTCTGACATGGCCCGACTTAAGTATTTGATTCACTTGATCGTGCCATGCCTTCCTCGGACGTCTCCGGTTTCTTCTTATATTCACATTCGAGTCATATATTCTCCTTACACTCCTTTCTTCGTTCATTTGCTCTACATGCCCGAACCATTTAAGCCTCCCTTTCTTAATCTTGCTCATTACGCTTCCATCAGCCTTCCACTTTTTATGAATCTCAACATTTTTCACACGATCATACATGGTTTACAACACATTCGTCTCAGAGATCTCATTTCCTCTGCCAGTTCCATGCCTCACTGCCATCAGGGTTGGTATCAGCACTGCATTGTGGACTGCTAGCTTCGCTTCTTTGGACAACTTTTTGTTTGCGCCCACCGTGTTCAGTCATCCATTATCATGTTGTAATTTTAATTTCAGGATTAGAGGTGGTTCGTGAGTTCTACCATTCCTTCGAATATAGCCGCATTTATTTTAAGGCAACGCTGTGTCAGATACTAGTTGGCGTTAAACTTAATTGTTGTAGCGTTTAAAAAAAGAATCTTAATTTCTGTATAACGTTAATAATAAACAATAAATAAAAACCAATTTTCAAGGAGTAATGTGTCTTTCTTTGGAGCAATTACGAAAAATTGTTATATTACAAATAGTATTCTATATCTAAGTAATATATGTAGCTTACAATACTCAAAATAATCCAGAATAGAGCAATGAGACACATTTTAAAATGCAATAAATATAAATGAATACAGAGAATACTTAAGGAATTAGATTTAGATTAGAATTTTCTTTTCTTCAAACGTTTCAATTCTAATTTACAAAAAATTTAACAATTTACCACCACCTTACATTAGAGGTAAACTAAATTACAATAAAGATTTCCACACACACCATACAAGAAATAAAGAAGATATTAGATAAAAAATAACAAATCCGAAAAACAAAATTATTTACTTCATAAAGGTATAAAAATTAATAGTTTAGTTCCCAGGGAAATAAAAAAAAAAAAATTAAGAGTAAGATGTAAAATTATGTATGTAATAAGTATGTAAATTTACATGTCAGTGTCGCCTCGATGAGATACTGTCATTCAGCATCCATACGTTGTGTTTAAACATGGTTACATTATGCTTTTCTTTTTGTTTTGGAAACTAATCTTTTCAGATATTTGCGTAGCTAATTGTTATCTTTCCTCTCTCTCTCTGCATCTCATGCTTCTATCCTTACCAATAATAATAACAATGATTGTCTTTATTGCGGAATGTAAGAAGGTTAGTGTAATCTCACGCATACCAGATAGTATAAATACAAGCAAGAACATTAATAGAAATACAAAAAGAGAGTAGTATTATAAGAGATATAATAAATTCACAATATAAATAACAATAAGAAAACATCACTGTTTTTTTTTTGGGACAATCTCATTCTATAATGTCGATACTCGAACCTTAAATCTGACTTCAGATTCCATGATGGGGACGTTTCTGGAGTTGTTAATCATTTTCCTCATTTCTGCCACCCAAGTTCTTATTAGGGCTGCAAATCCAGAAACCCACCCTTTCATGAACATAGAGAAGGCCCTAGATTGTATTGCACCTGAGACCTTGTCAAGGTTCTATTTTTGAAGTTGGCCAATAGTTCGTAATGTTATCTAATTGGGAGTACCTTAGTCTCACTGGTTCCCTATAACATTAATAAAAAAAACACTGTCATTGTCTTATTTTACGGCAATACAAAACCCAGTCATTCTTATCGTTTTACGTCAAACTATAAAACTATTACAGAAGTATAACGTAAAATTTTAAAATTATTCTCACCTGATAAATGAACTAGACAGAAGTCTATGAACTCGTCGTAAAGCCACCTTCGTTTCCAGCACAGAGTAGTTTTACCGACAGTCTAATGGCTTCAATACCTTTCATTAGGAGCTCGTATAGTAGGCAGTACAATGATGCATTTGCCACATTGATTAACGAGCTATGCCAATCACAGACTAATTGGAAAGCTGTGTTCTGCTTTCTGTAGCAGAGGTCGTGTCACGAATGGAGAAGGTTCACGAAAATGCTTAGGTTCCATACGCAAAAAATACACGGGTTAATTGAATAATTATTGTGGGGTGGGATTTTAGATTTTGTTGCGATTTTGAAATATGGATATCTTTAGGTATGAAAGAGTTGCAGTCTTTAGTTTCTTCTTAGTTAGAAGTAAGGCGATGGATCAAAATAAATATATAAAGGAATACTAAATATTATTTGTAATAACGTAATGCATAAGATCAAAGAAAATGTTAAAAAAATCAACCGGCTGGATTTGGTCATTAAACGAATGTGTATAATTTTTTCGAAGGATGTGTAATGATTTGTTTAAACCATTGTTCTTAATATATAAATTTCTGCATGTTTCAAAAGCAAAGCTCCCCTCATCAGTATAAAAAATGTACAAAAAATAATAAAATAAAGTATATATAAATAATAAGCAAATACACTGTAGCGTAAAAATGATACGACGGCTAATGTTCTCTCATCTCAAGATTCGTGGGTGAGAATGATGATGAAGCACAGGGAAGTGGGATGTATTGATTGATACAGTAAATAAAACCCTTGTAAAAGGAAAGAACATAAATTTAATGATTCTATAACCACGTCTATCATGGTTTAGCAAAGAAAAAGAGTAAAGAGAAGGATTGATCCCAACACGAAAAGGTTCAAACAATAATTGATGGCTCTCATGGTCCGACTCCTCTCCTCAGCATCATGGAAGGCCTCTCCAGGTCCAGATGCTCACCGATCGTAGTAATCTCCAAAAGAAGTCTAGGACGACTCTTCTGAAGCGCCATCCGCCATAGCCTCTTCCGTGGGGTCCAGACAATGGAATATGCAGATGCTACCTTATGTCCTTTTTGGTCCGCTCATCACTTCTTCCGAGATTTTCACCACAGCAGCAGGCACGCGCGGTTTGGCTTCATCGCCTCACAATCCGGCCATCGATCAATCAATAAAACAAAAACACACCCACTTCGGGCAAATTTTGTAGACGCCCTCCGACGTCAAACAAAATAGAAAATCAAAAAAACATAATCTCTCCCAACAAACACACGTCGATCACGACCGCTCCAGTCAGGTTATATCGCCCGCCATGTTGAGTTGCTCCCTTCCGTCTGCCGTCCCCCATAGACATCCTCTCACCAATCTCTTCCGTAGACAATTATCCCAATCATAGACTCGGGGTCAGTATTTACGTTACAATTCCCCGCTTCCCCGTAAAAATTTTATGCCGCGAAGTGAAGTAAAATTTGACCTAACCTTCCTCTCTACTCTTTTCAATTACAGAAAAAACTGAAAACAAAGAAAAACAAGTAACAACCAATATAAACAAAAATCAAAATTGACAAACAAAATGGTATATCTTAGTATGACAATACACAAAAAAATCAAGTTGTGATACATTGGTGGTTAAGCATAACCGAAAAGCAAGGAAACACTTCATACTTATAATCCTCAAGCAACTTATAAAATAAATAAAAATAAACAAGTTACATGAACCAAACACTTCCTCACTTTATGAGAGTCACTTTCTCTAGGTTAACACTTGTGAGGTTTGGAGAACTCAAGCTCCCACTTCAAAATTTTCAAAAAATTATTTTTATTATTAATAATACCCTACTTAACTAATCCTCTCTTCCTCTTAACAAAAAAAATTACAATTACCATGCAGTTTCAACAGGGTTTTTTTTTTTTTTTTTTTTATATATGTATCTAAAGAATTAGACACAGTATACCAATATCCATTGGATAGTTTGCGTATTCACCTCCAAAAAATTTCCTCGTCGTATAGTTATAGAACTATTTGGTTGTCATTTAGCCATTGCTAAATAGTATAAAGATGAGGGTTTACATGTTACAATACCTATCTATTCGTGTGGTTTCAAACAAGTACATTTGTCAATATTTATATATATAAACTTGCAAAGTACAATTTCTCTCGAAATTTTACATCTTCCTATCTTTTCAAATTGGTGCTCGATTTTTTTTTTTAATCAAAAATCGACACTGGTTACACAAAAATACTTGATAAATTTACGCTGGTGTTAGCAGTGTAAAAATAGTACATATTTACTAAACTTATTGGACAAATCAACTTAAAAAATACTTATCAACATATTATAAACAGTGGTATTACTAGATCTAAACTATCTACTAATCATCTTCTCCTGTTCAAGGAGGCAGAAGATGTTTACTCCAAATTGGTAAATATTTGTTTGTTGTGTGCATGCATTAGCAGTACTACACTTGATACTTAATACTAATATTATTACAAAAAAAAATCATACTTTCTAAATGTCTATACTATATTCTTTAAGGAAAGAGATACCAACTTACTTTAGACATAATTATAAACTTAGAATATACATTAAATATTATAGTTACTAATTAACAATTAAAACTATTTTATTATCTGTGTGAAAGAAAGTAGCTCAAAATCTCCCAGACAGAATATATTAACTATCCTTTTCGAGTGTGTCGTAGTAATCTCCAAAAATTCTAATTTAACTTTTACTCCGGTGCACTCTAAAAGCATAATTTTACCTACGGCTAAACAAATTAAATACAAAGAATACCTACTATAAATATATACATATTGTCAGGTAACACACCATCAGACCGGTAACCGATTTAACTTTCATTTAGAATATTCGGAATTATTAGAGGTAATTAACCGATATACCGTAGCGACAACAATAATATCCGATATATATGTATATATCATGAAAATTCTTAAGTTTAATTTTCGAGGTACACTATTGGTATGTACCTATGTAAAAAAATAATCAAAATTATTATAAAAACAACAAAAAAAAAATCAATCCCCGTTTTTTTTGTTGTTTATTTTGTTAGGGCGCCACTGATCTAAAAGATCAGAGAAACAAATAATATGTTTCTATTCTAGTCTAATGAGGATAAGTGTCAAAAAAATATCATCAATAAATTAGAATTTGTGTTTATTCTGAGCACCTGTATTGAAGGTACCAAACTCCAGTACATGTGACCACAATAACACCTTTAAAGAAACAAGTGAAGCGACATGAAGGGTTGGTAGTCCCACATGCTACCACACTGGCTTCTTACAAGAAAATTAACCTAATACTTAATCTAAACGAACTATATCCTTAACATGAAAATTACCTAATACTTTGCCTTGCATATCCGCAAGGGTATAAACTAAGTTAGAGACTTTGGTTTTAACAACATTTTGTACAAACCTCGGAGCTAATTTATGCGAAAAGAAATTGGGTCCACTGGACTGGACAAAATTTTTCCGCCACACAATATCTCCCACCTCATAATTTACCGATTTGCGACGTAAATTATAATGCTTTGCATTCTTTCTATAAGCCTGTAACAGAGCCTCTGAAACTGTTTCATATATAGGAGCCAAGTCCTCTAATTTCTTAGCAAAGTTTTCTCTCGATTCTTCTAGACTTGAGTCCGATACGCCTGTCGAGACATAATTTTTGTGAAAATTACCATTAATGACCTGTTCACGACCGTGCATCAAGAAGAAAGGCGTATAACCTGTTGCAAAATTTACCGAATTATTTAGGGCTGACTGAATATGTGGCAGAAATCTGGACCAATTACGCTGGTCAGACTCGGACAAAATAGACAGTGCTGTACCTCTTGTTTGGTTATAGCGTTCGACGACATTGTTTTGAGGTGTGTAAAATGCGTTGTAAAAGGGTGGAGGCACATTATAATCAGAAAGTAACTGTTTAAATTCTTTAGATATAAATTGTTTACCGTTGTCGCATACAAATGTTTGTGGAACGCCATGAACAAGAAAAATGTGCTGTTCTACATTTTTTACAATACTTTTTGTGGTAGCATTTCTAAGCGGAAAAAATCCAGGTATATTTAGAGAACACATCTACGATTGACAATATATACATAAACCCAGAGTAACTACGTGGCAGTGGACCGACTAAGTCTATTGAAAGCATTTGCATGGGTCTGGTTACAATCTTAGGATTTGAAGAGATGCCCGCTGGCGCAGATGTATTGATTTTATGTGCTTTGCATGTCTTACATCGATTAACAAAATTCTGAACATCCTGGTACATTCCTGGCCAATAAAAATGTAAATGCACCTTTTTGTAAGTTCGAAATACTCCCGGATGGCAAGAAAGATCCGCTTCGTGTTCTTGTTTTAATATTTCGGTTCGCTTTTCAAAAGGAACAACCAGCTTCCACGCCGTATCTTCACAAAGAGCGAAACGAGTTTTGCTATGCCTAAAGAGATCATTACCCCTAATTTGAAAATTGACAAAACGTGGGGGTGAATTTTTACAGTTTGTAAATAATGTGTTGTACCATTTATCGTTTGTTAAATGAATCGTGGTAGGTATATCCGTTGATGTCACTAATGCTACCTCCATGCGCGACAGTGCGTCCGGTACCGTATTTAGTTTACCTTTTCTATGAACAACGTCGAAAGAAAATTGAGAAAGACGAGTTGACCAACGAGCTAAACGACCTGTGGGGTTTGTTAGAGAAACTAACCACTGTAGGCTCGAGTGGTCCGTAATTACAGTAAAGTGTGTTCCTTCAACATACGGTCTGAAATGAGTGACAGAGTCTAGAACCGCAAGTAGCTCGCGCTCCGTAACACCATAATTACGTTCATGAACGTTTAAGCAACGCG
>JAHDVE020002471.1:0-82232 GCA_022606495.2 Halesus radiatus | reverse complement strand
TTTCCGCAATTCTTGCGTACAATAGACAGCAAACATTAGAAAAAGTTTTTCGCAAACAAAATTTTGTCTCGAGTACAGAAAAGCTTCGTACCTATCCGTTAACACGTCACTATTTCTCGTATCTCCACCAAAAGCTCCCTCGACAACATGTTCCCCACGCAATATCTCCCTGTTTACTGTCAGTTGGGTAGGTGGGTAGGTACCTGCCCGCCTAGCCGCCTAGTCAGTAAGGTGTCGGATTTAGGGGAAGATAATCTCACCCCTTGCAGGTTATTAGATCACGTAAGAGTACACGAACTTGCCTTCCGCTATTTGTCTTTCACGCTGGATTCGGGGAGCAAATAGGTTCACGAAATGGGTAAATATTTACAAATTTCTCAAATCAAAATACGACCGCCAGTGGCGCAGCTATCGACCGGGCGACCACTCCACGATTTAAAACTCGAAGGGCCCAAAACAAATCATAAAAAAAAATTAAAATTTCTGAAAATTTTGGTTGATGTTCGTGTTTTTGTCCCGCAATTTCATCAGTTTCCCTAGTTTTAATGTTTTTATTACTTAATATGCAAAGTTTTTTCGATTGTAGATTACATTAAAAAAACATCGGCTTGTATCAATACGACCGTTTTTAGTATTTCTATTTTTGATACTGGCAATTTGTGGTGGAATTCCATTATAATGTTTTTTTATTAAAATTATTTAAAAATATAAAATGGAATTTTTTGTTGTTGTTTTAATATAACCATATATTAAATAACAATGTTTTCGATAAATCCGCTGATTTCCTTCATGTCCACTTATTTGACACTACTTAGTCACGTTATTGATTACATTCTTTATTTGATTATACGTCTGGGCTTTTACAAGGATTTTAGAACATAATATAAAGAGTTATCAAAATTACAAGTACATAGAGATTCTAAACCATAAAGTAATGAACAATCTTTTTCAAACGTTTATCAGTGACATAAAATAGAAAACCAAAACAATATTATAACACAAATCATTAACGCTACATTATCCAAGCTACAATATTAAATATTGTAGGTGTTCACGCGAGTTCATCGGTCACCTACTGCCAAATAATCCGGGCGATTATATGCATCTCCCTTCCTCCCTCCCCCCTTGTTTGACCTTCCGCCACCAGTAGGTACAATTAAAAACGCCGCCGAGAACGCAACTTTCGTACAATTATAACCGCTGACGATCGATAACGCAAGTTCCGTACAATTATAACTGCTGATGATCAATAACACAAGTTCCGTACAAGTATAATAATATTCAGTGAAATAAG
Source organism: Halesus radiatus (assembly GCA_022606495.2). NCBI lineage: Eukaryota > Metazoa > Arthropoda > Insecta > Trichoptera > Limnephilidae > Halesus > Halesus radiatus. Next base: position 80,938 of record JAHDVE020002471.1, on the reverse strand, counting down.
TGAAGACGCAATTGAATATCCACAGTGAATGATGAAATCGGTGAGTCCCCTTCTTTTACCATTTCCCTCCATCTATTCTTCCTCAAACCTATGCCATGGTCGCTCGCAAAAACCTTTTTACATACAATTCGCAACCGCAAACCATCCTCATCATTACGGTCTGGATTGGCAACCACCCGCACGCACCAGTAGGATTCATCAAAGTGCTGGTATTGATGATTATTTACTGTATAAATGGAGGCAGCAAATATATTAATAACACCTCAAAACCTGTTTCCCGGATCATGCATCCTATTAGTTGATGAATGAGACTGATAGTTGGTTATGTAAGTGTTCCAGAAAAATGTTACAATTTGTCTTGTGTTCCTCGTCGGTATATTTAATTTAATAGTGGCGAGGATGGCAGGGCTGTCAATTAGGTTGTTAATGATTCTATATAATACAAGTAGGTCTGACATAATTCTCCTGTCAGACGCAATCGATTCATCAAACTTACATAATTAATATTTTCAATTATAAATTTGAGTTTAAAATTTATATGCCTAAGAAATTTGTCCTGAACCCATTCTATATTGTTAGAGTGTATTTTATACAAAGGGGAACGAATAGGTGAATTATACTCCACTTGACTTCTAACTAATGAAGTGTAGAACATTCTCATGCAATCTAAACACTTGAAATCTGTTAAAGTTCTGCAAAGCAAGCCAATTGTAATTGGTATGTAATTTAATTATGTATTTACAGTGGCGTGCAGTCCATAAAGGCTGAAAAGCCTTTCCTACCCTGAGAAAAATGAACACAAACGAAAAAATATTCATTTTCAAAAAATGTTATTCATAAAACCTTTTCTTTACATCATGATCATCTGCTCCCCGCCCCCCCACCCTTGGCTCTCCACCCACTCAAATTTTGCTCCCCCCCCCACCTTTGGCTCTCCACCCTCCCAAATTTATTATTAATAATAGAAATATTTAAGCTTTTTGCCCAAGTATATTTCTTAGTCACTTTCAACCAGATATCCAAGTATATTTCTTAGTCACTTTCAACCAGATATAACTGAGATGACTCTCAGTGGAATCATTTATTTGACGTTCGGTATTTTTTGTGATGATGTAGTATTGGCTAAAGAGCAATGCACGCCACTGACATTGAACCACATCCGTGTATATATTTAGTTAGTTCATATTATAGTCCCAATGGAGTACAAGCGACACCTAATCGGCGTCAAAATATTCCCAATGAGTGTTTTAATGTTTCTGTTTTATTCTTTCATTTATTATGTCAAGGGCAAAATGTTTTTTTTATTAATTATAAAAATAAATCCAGTAGGCGCCTCTTGGCACCACTGCGGCAGTTAGTACATACATACTTGATTCAATATCTTGGTTTCATTTTTTTAAATGAATTAATTCATCTTCATTCGTCTGCTCTCCCGATTGGAGATAAACGTAAACAAACCATTTAAATAAATTCCTATTCAATCACAATACAATATGAACTTCATATTCAAATATTACGCAGTACCTAAGCAGGTGCCAGGATTGGCAATAATCCCGTTTTTTTTTTACAATAATTTGCATGGTTACTTTTTTAAGTGGGTTTTTCGGGCTTATTTGAAAGAAACTGTTATTGAATGGACAATTTAATTAATTTAATTTTCAAGATGAATGGTGGTCTATGCAAATTGTTAATTTATTATTTATTAGTAGATAAACATCTTAGTCCCGTTTGACCTTATACTAACGTTTTTTTATCGAAGAAAGCAAACACTTTGTGGCTAGACATCATAATTTAAATGAAAGAATTAAACCACTTTATTTTATTTATATTAATGCATTATCGACCGCTTTCGGTTGAACTCGACCTTCATCAGGAACGTACACATGTAACTAAATTAATATACCGAGATATATCTTAATAAAGACAGTGAAAGTGGGGGAAAGAAATAATATATCAGAGTAGAACAGGAGAGAGTATCAGAGGATGGATGGTAGAGGGGTTGAAGAGGGGTATGGGGTATTACCTAAAATCATTCATAATTACCATTACAGTATATAAATTGAAATAAAGTATGGTTTTATAACACATTGTTAATTATTGTTTTCATATATATATATATGTTAAAAACCCCCCTTACGGTAAAAAAAACAGGTTTTTTTTTCGTGTCGGGAAACATCGTGCCAACCCTGGCAACACATTTAATAAAAATTAATCTCAAGATCTGGATAAAAACAAAATGAACATATGTTTTCGACAACTTAATTACACCAAATCAAACATAACAACATTTACATTAAATATAAATAATTAAATTACATTTTTGTCTTTTTTACAATATATTTTTTTTATTATTGTTATTCTTAAACATAATTGTATAACCATTTCATAATAATACTATATCATAAATACGTGAACACCTCAGTACAGGTTCTCCCCGTGAGGCGTTCACAATACGCCATTATGTATTAATAATTTACACTACTTACACATCATTCAGTATATACAATAATTACTTATATTATTTAAATAGTCTGTAATGTCTTTAGTCGATTGTGTAAGAAAAATATATGTACAGCGTCTATTTAATTCTATGCACTATATTTGTAAAAGTATCTGCTCGTGCACATGAATACAACAAACAATACGCAGACAGTTCCTTTTCTTTGTGTCTCTTTTATTTGAATATAAGTACCTACCCCTCATTTCTTTCGAGTTTAAAAGTTTCCATTATCAGTGTTTATCTGGCAACACCGCGGACTCGGTGAAAATGAAAGATGGCCGACTTGCCTTTTTGCCGCCAAAAGGTTATCTCGTTAAAACAGGTGAGGTTTTGTATAGAACCACCTTAAAAGAGTCCGCAGCATAGGGCCAAACAGATCACACGTAAAGATAATTCGTCTTGCTCGTATTTGAAAGAAGCCAAGATGTAATAGGTACCATTCTGTGGAGATTTAATTTTGTATTTTTAAGACGAATGGAATACACATACGTATTTCTTTATTAATACTTGAAAGGTATTTTTATTACTATGTAGGTATTTTTATTACTATTTTTTTTTACTTGCTAAGAAAAAAGAACTTAATAATAACATAATTAAATTTGATTTAATAATGTTATTATTTGTTGGATGCAATTTGTTGGCCATAAATTGTATTAAATGAATGTCTATAGTTAGTGATAAGATTAAGCATTGGAAAAAAAATGTATAGCACCCTTGAGGTGATTTTTTACAAAAACGGTTTCGTTGCGAATCATCAAAATATTTATTTATTTATTATATTATATACGCCGTATATGGGCTTTTACACATTTAGTTAGTTAAAATAGTCACACAGGTGCAAAACACATCACAGTAGGTACATAGATAAGATAGCCTTCATAAAATACAACAACTAAATATTTCGTTTGTCTAACGTACAAATACAGGAATAACATAGTGTATGTACCGTTTCAAATAATCAACTACAGAGGCGAATATTCAAAACACACCTCACATTCACTGATACTTATACTCTAGATACATATTAATATATTTATTTTTTATAACTTATTGAAGTTTGTAAACCTCATTGTAATATTTAATCATTTAAGAAGATAATATTAACACATCTCAACCACGAAACCGAAAAAAATGACAGAAAATAAAAAGATTTCAGTCGCATCTGGGACTCGAACCCAGGACCTCTACCTATCCGGGGTAACCGCTTTAAAAATGGAGGATAGTATTAACAAGTCTTGAACTTGAAGTATGATATCGGTGTACGAGTAGATGGCGTAAATTGAACTGGTCTCATTAGCTAAGTTGTTTAAGTGGTTACCCCGGATAGGTAGAGGTCCTGGGTTCGAGTCCCAGATGCGACTGAAATCTTAATCTTAAATTTAATTCAGCTGATTATATATGATTATTATTATTTTTGTTACGGAATTCTTTAATCTCTCAATCCAGTCTACCCTTCAATTGTTTACACGTCTTTATGTATTAAACCACAGAGAGTCCAGAGTGCGAGAGATTGGCCGACACTAAATGCTCCGCATCTACTGTAATAATATGAAGGGCAAATGAATGCTGAGAAATGGCCACCGAACGCGGAGTTATTCAGTCGGACTGATGATAATGGCACCGCCATTACCATCAGGGATTCTTTCTGTTTCTCTCATTATTAAATACCCGCAATTCCCAGCCTCCAGTGGCCAGCAGGCCGGCGTGGGCCACTCATATGGGTGCTATTAGTATCTTGGCTAGTTATTTCCTTTTCTTTTTCTCGCTTAACCCTCCAAATAGCGCCGGTTCCACGATATATCGCGCCTTATGCAGTAAACCAGTTCGTAAATCCAGTGACCGGAAAGTCACCGGGACAATTTAACAGGGACAAGAATAGTGACCATCTTTAACTGTTTCATCTAACCACTGGGAACAAAAGTCCAAACTCCTGATTTTTTGTTGGGTGAGCAACGTGGCGTGTTGGGCCTAAAGCACACGACAATGATTCATAGAAAAACAGACTCTATGCTCGACCAACTCGTAAAAAAAATTTCGTGACAAAATATTTTTTCAATGCAATTTTTGACGATCGTTCGGTGCACACTGTGGCGCCATAGGGACGAGTTGTAATGTTATCAGCACAATAGAAGACATAATTAATAATAATAATAATCGGACCATTTCTATAGCGCCGCTTTTGTGAAAAATCACCTCAGGGGCGCTGTACAAATATTACTTCTTATTCTTATATTATTCTTATATTACGTCTATTCTACGAATTTATTATAATTTTTTTTTTACATTTATTTTCTCTTTTGGTCAGGCTATCATTACACATTATTTATAGACCATATAAAGAGATGCAGTTAAATTATCAAAACTAAATTTAATGTTAAATTGAAGAAAAAAAGAAGCTAACAGTATTTATTCCTTACGATATATTGCAAGACGCTAATACAAATAATAGATTGATTGTTTCCATTATATTGAAGAATGTATTTAAGCTAAGACAAAGAATTATTATCCAAATTTTTTAGGATAAATAACACGGGGGAGGATGGTGGCCGGGGGGAATTGATCCATAGGGCCCTCAAAATCTTCTTTGTCTTGGTGACGCCCCTGGGAGGCGTGACGGGACGGTTGGTGTTGGTCTGCACGTACGCCAGGTGGCGCTTGTCGGCCGGCTTCAGGATCCGGAAGGAGTATTTCAGCGTGTCGTCCACTGACATCATTGCTCCTGCATTATCGAATTCCCCTCAGTAGTTGGAGCCAAGAAATGGATGACCTGTTGCTTCTTGCCAAAGAACTCATACCCGTCCTCTACCACCTGATGCACCCGGCAGATCAGGTCAAAGTCGTGCTTGTTGAGGAACTTGGCCACTATCTCAATGACGAAGGTAAAGGCTCGTTCTCGCCCCAGCTGGCGGTGTACTTGTTGCGGTCGGACCACAGCAGGTCGCAGAGCAGCCCACTTCCCGGTTGTATTCAATATTTTTTACAACCACCGTAGCCCGAATAGCCGTTTCTTCCATGTTATGAGACGTTATAGGTAATTTTAAAAGATAACCGAGGTGCTTGTGAACATAGCAGTGACCATTACCTAAACGTATTAAAAAAATCTTTTTTGGTGAACATTCCGTAACCCCAAAGCAGTATGATACTTTCAATAATATTTGTGATAATACTAGCTGATGTGTACCCGGCCTTACTCGGGTTTTTTTTTAGAATGAAGTTATGAAGTTGTGAATTCTTGCTTGTCGTGTGGGTGCCATAATTGAATTGACATAGATCTACTATCTCTAAACAAATAATCAAAACATTAATTTGATAATTTTATTTCATTCTAAAATTATTTTTTTTTCAAAATATATTATAATAAGAAACGTTCTTTTTTCAATTTTTAAAATATTCTACTCAAACAAAGCTTCTTCTTTTGAATGTGTAATCTGTGGCTAACCAGGGTGGAATATATATGGGCTAATCTAAATAAAACATGGGGGGTTCAATGTTTTTCGTACTAATTTTAAAACCTTGCAGCAACAGTTTTGCATATTGGATTTCATTTCATTAAAAATAAATGTTTGGAATGAAATATAATTTTCAACTGAATATTTCTCTGTTTAGAGATAATAATAGTAATCAAAGGTATAACTTTATTAAAAAAATAAACAATAATCCCGATCAAGACCGTATACACATCAGCTAGTATTGTATTTTCCGTTAATTTAAAATTTCGCACTTAATCCCTCCCTCTTTTTAACGTTCTGTCTCTTTCTTTTTTATGTCTTTTCTTTCCCATTCTGTTACATATCTCTGTCTCACTGTTCTATTGCCTCGTTTTTTTATATTTGTCTCCATCTTATTATATTTTGTATGTCCCACTTCTATATTTGAGCACTCATGTATTTTTGTTTAGTATTAAATTTTATCCTGACGACGTTTGGGATATGCGAAACCGGTTGGTGATGAATTAAAAATAAATTGGTGGTTCAAAACAAAGTTTTTCTTTTAAATTTTATTTAATAAACATCAATTTATTTCTAATCATTGAATGTCATGTTTCATTTTGAGAATTGTTTATATCATTTTCAATGATTATATTAAAATAAGGTTTACAATCTATTCCAAAATTGAATAAACATTAAATTCGTCGCATTTTACCCCCATTGTGATAGAAACACTATTTTATTTAAATGCCAAGATACTGGATGTATCCATCACTTAATTCAGGATGTTTTATTTCAATCCTTCCTTCCCCTGCGTGTTGATCCAAGTCAGTCTCTCCAAACATTGGCCGTGTTCAATGTCACTCTTCGTATTAGTTTCTCGACGGCTAATTTAACTTGACGAATAATATCTCACCTCTTCCGTCTAATCTCTCGTAAACACGTTTCAGTTACTTCCCTTTACATCGGATAGAACCAGTCGTAAGTCGTAACTAAGCGGGAACTTTAATCTTACTCTATGTTCAGCTTGGCAGAATATTGTAGACATTTTATCAATTGGAACTAAAAATAAAATGAATATGAAATACTTTGTGTACACCAGTGTTTAATATATAAATATCAACATGTTTCGGAAGCGAAGCTTCCCTCATCAGGATACACAGAATACTATAAAATTAAAATAAATCATTACTATGTTATGATTTAACTTTACTTTATAATCTATGTACCCTCGACCTTTATGAATTATGTTTTTTTTTTTACAATAACTCCACACAGGATGCCCTGGAGGAAATAATTTCTCTCAGGGCCTATATCATCTTTGGGAATGCTGTGTGGAGGGGGATAGGAACGAATGAACCCGTGTTGTGGGAGGGAGGAAACAGAGGCCGGCATACCATTCCACAGCCAATCTGTTGAATACAAGAACGAGTCGTAGAAGCGACCCGTTCTCATGTGACAAATGTCAATCGTGTGCGCGTTTGGCGTTCACCGGTGTCGAAGGAATCAATGACGCTAGTTCCTCAGAGCATCTTTCAGACAGCATTCCCACCTAACGTCTGTGCTCCAAAGATTGCAATCCGCTTCTTAAGATAGGTGAATCTATCAAAAGGACCGGCAGTCGATGTTATTTATAAGTTTTACATTTGTAAAGTATATTTGAATTATTTAATTTAAATTGTCTATTATGTTGTTGCGTTCACACCGAGTAAATTTTAACAGAAAGGTTCAGTCAAATGCTAAATTAAACAAAAAAATAACATTATGATTTAAAAAATAATCAAACTGAAATGATCTTACTATGGCCCTGAACAGTTGTTATTTTTTAAATATTATGTATCTAATGAATTTTAGTAGAAGTATGTCACAAATGAAACCAATGTGTTATTCGTAAGCTCCTGCTCGTGAAATGTGCTAATGGAAAAGTTTCGTTAGTTTGTGATTGCGACCAGCACAGTGCACATGACTAATTGCTGTTCACAGTCTTACCAGAGTTAGCCGGTTGCCATTAGTGCTGGGACTGGGCGTTGACGAAAATTCGGAAAAAACGCCATTGTCGATATCCTTTGCGATTTTCAACGTTGATGCGAATACTAACAAAAACAATTGTACGAAACGTTCGCATCATTAGCAAAAGTCAAACCAACACCCTATTTATCAAAATATTTTTAACGCATACTTTATATAGTATAAAACACTAGCTGATGTGACTCGGGATTTTTTTTATTCTTTAAAGTTATGAAGTCGTGAATTCTTGCTTGGCGTTTGGGTGCCATGATTGATTTGACAGCGAAAGTAATGACTTGTGATGTATATTAAATTTCTAAACAAAGAAACATTCATTTGAAAATATTTTTTCATTTCAATTATTTATTTTTTTCAAAATGTATCTAAATAATAAAGTTCTTAAGTAGGTACCTACTTGTGTTTACCACTTTGAAAAAAATCTACCCAAACAAACCTTCTTTTGAATATCTAATCTGTGGCTAACCAGAGTGGTATATCTATAGGCTAACTTAAGTACAACATGGGGGTTTAATGTTTTTCTTACTAATTTTAAAACGTTATAGCAACAGTTTTGCCTATTAAATTTCATTCAAACTACTCTCTAAACCTTCCCGGCACTAATAAGAACAAATTGTGCTATTTTCAGCTAAACCGGTCCAGTAATTTTCGAGAAAATCGAGGAAGAATAGACAGACAAATATTCGTTTTTATGTATAAAGGTCTTCGTTATATTAATTTGAAAGTGGGTGGGTGGGTACCCAAGGATGATCAATGATAAAAAATACTTGGAAACAGGCGAAAAGAGCGTTCTCTACAAAACACTTGGCTGATTGCTTCAGATTGATCGATCAAAAAGTTGGAAACAACGGCCATTAGCGTTTTATTAACGCCGGCGTTATTTTCAATACTTGACAATTGCCAACGGTAGCGGCCGTTGGCGTTATTTTAAATGGTCGTCAACGCCCAGTAGTAGTAGGTAGTATTAGCCTTAGAGGGAGCAGGGAGCCCGATAATTATTTATCTCGTGTTTGTGATCCTGAGAATGAGAACAACACCGAGACGTGAAATAATTAGACCCATTTGCGGCCGCTACCATTAGTTGTATTAACACCGCTTGCGCTGTGATCGTGATTGATCTACAAACGGAAGAAGAACTGATTCTGTCTGCTTTGTGTTTCTTTACGCCAAGGATCCGTCTGCAGAAGTAAGTATATATTATGAATGTATTTATTTATTTATCATGGTACCGCAATCGCGTCTCTGTGCGAGGGAAGCGTTGCACGTGTTAAGGTGAATGGTAGTTACGGGGCGGTTTGACATCACAAAAGGTGTTAAGCAAGGCTGCGTTATGTCACCGTGGTTATTCAATTTTTAGGGTAATTGTATGGGCGTCTTGTATAGAGCTACCTTCAATAGTGACCAACTGCTAACCCTATACAAACCTCAAGTACTTTCATCAGTTATTTTTATTATTTTAAAAACCTGCTTGATTCTGTGCAAAGAAGGACTTCTTTCGGAAGGCTCGTCTGATTGACAATCCGTTGTTAACAGACCGATTGCCATCTCTAATGCGCAGACGCAATGTAGGTATGCGGAATCTATTCTACAGCTATTTCACTAGAGCCTGCTTGAAGGAGCTTGCAGCGTTGATCCCCTCTCGTTTTGCGTGAAACACGACGGACATACATGTTGGAATAACGTAAACAATGCAATGAAGGACTTAAAAACAATTGGATTATTCGGTCATATATCTATTGATAGTGTTTTGTCTTGTTTAGTCAAAATGAATTAACTCGACATTTCGCAAAAACTGTTCTAAAAAGTCCAAGTATCTCTGACAAAACATTGACGAATAGTTTTTTTTTCATTATATATTTTAAGATATGAAGATAGGCAGACTTTTCGAGTCTCAGAATTTTATTGAGGTTCATCATTATTCTCCTAAACTCATCTTAATTTTTATTCAGTGTGAAAAATATCTTTTCGAACTTCCAAAACGCCTTTTAAAGGAAAAGTTTGAGTTACGTGAAGCCCTTTGATATGGAGATGAACTTCTCTCCAAGTATTTACTTGAAGATATTTTTATTCTGAACGTTTTCCAGACCTCTACTCAAAACGCACTTGTAATTCTAGAAGCACTATGGAGGTGACGCTTAGATGTTAGAACACGTACAGGAGAAAGAGAATATGTGATGTGCAAGTGGATGAAAGAAGTCGGGGACGATCTAGAAAGACATAGCACAATCAGGTGAATCAGATATTTGATTACGGTATACACGCCAAACTGCTGTATTTCAGGGTAGTAACAGCTATTCCTCAACAAAACTTTGTAATGAAATACCACTATCTATTTGAAGATCGACATCGCTGCAGTGCTTCAAGAAGTTTCGCAGTGAATTGACACAACATCATAATTGATAAATAATTAAATGTTTAAGTGATATTGTAATTTTAAAATCTTTAGATTTAAAAACTTTATTCTTTTAAAGTATTTTATTTTATTTTACTGTAGAGATTTTATTCAAGATATTATGTAACTTAATCATTTTCTGTAGGCACTTTTTTTATGTCTCACAAGTGCATGTACAGGGGAACTATATCGCTACCCTGTTGGGCAACATTGTGAGGCGGGTTAAGGAGGGGGCTGTAGGAAGGGATTTTTTTTTACGGGCTTTGAAAGATTAAATGTTGGAGAATAAACAGATGCCGGTAGCTCGTTCCACATACGAGCCGATTTATACAAAAACAAATCGGCGAAACGACCCGTTCTCATGAAGGCGACATCAACTGTGAACGGATGTTCCGCTCGTGTCCGTCGAGTTTCACGCACGTGCACCGGCGCGGAGGGGATCAACGCCACTAGCTACTTCGAGCAGGCTCCATTGAAATATCTGCGGAAAAGACTCAGCATACCTACATTGCATCTGCGCATCAAAGATGACAGTCGGTCCGTTAATAACGGATTGTCAGATGAACCGCCCTCCTTTGCACAGAATTAAGCAGGTTTATCAAGTATTTGGGAGCTCGAGCCCAAAGGTGACTTCCAAATTCAAGTTTTAGACGTACTTGAAATTTGTATAGGATTAGCAGTTGATCACTATTGAAGAATCTGCTAGCCCTGTACACAAGACGCCCAGTTTCTTGGAAGCCAGATTTACTCTATAAGCTTCTATAGAGCCACCATACTTGAGCTAGTCTGAAATACTGGCACTGCTGAAACCAGATGCACTCTGTGCTCCGGAATTTTTAATATCTGAGCCGTGTCCTTTTTGTTGATTGCTAAATTTAATTATTATGTAAAAATAAAAATGAAATTTTTTTAAATAACATATTGACAATAAATGTTGTTATTAATATTATTAGAATCTTGTCAAGAGCGACATTTCGTGGTTGGGTTAGGGTAGGGGTAGGATTTTGGATAGGGGTAGGAGTAGGGTTATGGATAGGGGTAGGAATCGGGTTATGGATAGGGGTATGGGTAGGGGTAGGGGTGGGGGTAGGGGCAGGGGCAGGGGTTAGGGTTGGGGTTGGGGTAGGTGTAAGTGTAGGGGTAGATGTAGGGGTAGGAGTAGGAGGGTGATTAGAAATATTTTTCCTATAATTTTTTTAATTATTTCTAACAAACATACTCCTTTCTGAACACAAATCGCCATCCATTCACAACCAATTGCAAGACTGCAATATGCAAAACCTGGTATTATTAGAATCCACCATAAGATCATGACTAGTTTAGTATCGTAAAGAACTCTGTTGATACATTGTCCCAGTCGGCGCACCTTTGATGGCCTCGATTCGAAAAACTCCGGGACTCTCTGCTCCATAAACAAAAACTTTATTCCTCTAAACGGTAAGACTTATAATAGCACCTTGTAGCTCAGTGATGCACAATCTTTTTAGCTGGTCGGCCAAATTATTTATTTATTTAATATCAACGGTATAAATATATAGCATAAACAATAATTATTTGTCATGGTTAATTACAAGCATAAGAATACAGCACAAATAATTTTAAAAGGTAAGCTATATACGAGTATGTAAACGGTAAGCTGTTTGTACTATACTTCCTACGGCCCGCAGAGCGAAAACAGATAATATACTATCATATCTTTTCATTCAATATTAATTTAACTTAAGTTTATTATATGTTTTACTTTTATAGCCTTCATGAACTTTTACTCTTTATATAATAATAATAAATGGATTATTTTTATAGCGCCGTTTTCGTGAGAAAATCACCTCAAAGGTTCGCGGGCCGCGGGTTGTGCACCACTCTATATAGCACCTTATTTTATAACTCCGACTCTAATGGGACAAGCCACACATGTGATGCCGTGGGCTGTAAAAAAAATCATAATAAAAGAACAAGGCCAAAGGCCACCCCGAGGTAAACTGGTAACAATAAGGCCGCGGCGACGTAATAATATATCTTAATAGATAAATAAAGTCTTGAATGTAAATAGTGTCAAGTGGATAAACACGGGATCGCCCACCCAGAGAGGGATCAGGCGTAATGACCCGAGACTAATCGGAAAATACGGGACCGATATTAATAAACCCTAAAGGTACAAGCAAGACCTGTCTTGCAATAAACTGTTTTATCATCTTGGGGCTGCTTTCATTTTTAAACTGTTCTTGTTGATACCAAACTAAATGTCCAGATGCCTATATGAAATTGGGAAGTTTTTATCCAATATCCTCTGCTTGCAGAACCTTATATAAATTTCGCTAATACTAGTACACATGCCAGGTAAATATGGTCCTGTATAATATTAACTGCATGTACATAAAATTAATAACCTGTATATTTTAACGCGGTATCACGTTCATGGGTCAAATGTATTGTATATATAATTTGGTATTACGGATCGATGAACCAGTGAATGCAATTTACTACCCATAAGTAGTATTAATAGATTTTCTATGGTTAGTGATGAGATGGAGCATTGGATAAAAAACGTTTGTACAGCGCCCTTGAGGTAATTTTTCACTAAATCGGCGCTATACAAATCATCTTAGCTAATAATGCTAAAAACGTACATGCCACACCAAACTATTATACAAAACAAACGCTGCAGCAAATTCACCAATTTCCCCTGTTCTCTAAACATTTAATAATCTTTGTCCCAACCTAAATCTTTTCATATTTTTTGACTCCCTACCGTTATTAAAGAAAAATATTACTCGTAACATCAATGCGCAATCACAACTCTCCAACACTATTCAGACACATAGGTACACATCCGCTTATACACTTTTTATCTTTACCATGTATCATTCCCTAGCATTGTACTAATCCCCCCCCGTAAAATGTATTTAACCACTACTAGACTACATAGATACACGTCATTGTTACCGATCCTTGTAATAATTTTCTAAAACCTTGTAATTTGTACACCACTCATTTTATACATGCACTGTTTTTTTCTAAAATAAACAAATACGTAAGTAAGATATAAAAAATCTAATGGATTTTACATACATGTTCATGTTTAAATTTTTAAGGTTGATTTTTGTGTTTAATCCCCGACTCACTTTTATTTAATGTATGTTTTCAAGTTATTCTTTTATTGTTTTATTTTTTAATACCGCGCACTTGACGCGTTCATACTATGTCAGAAAACTTGGGTTTTTAAGTACGACCTCGGTATATACAACCTACCAAAAAACCAGAACTACATATCCTTTTACAAAACCAGAACTCCATGCAGGAGGCTCTGTGTAAAATAATTTCCATCAGAGTCTATGTCATTTTTGAGAATGCTGTAAGTCTAATGTACTCGGCACTGGTCTCAAAAGTTAACTAATTTTCTTAAAAGATGCCCTCCACACAGCATTCCCAAAGATGAACATTTCCTTAGGGGCTTCCATATAGAGTTAAATACAAATTACAAAACCGACGAGGCCCATCAATTTTTTAAATTTATTAATAATGTCATAAATGAATTAAAAATTACTTTGAAATCACCGTTTTATTAATATATACATATCAACATGTTTCGAAAGCGATGCTTTCCTCATCAGGAATTCTACATATTGTATTCTGCATATTCCTGATGAGAAAAGCATCGCATTCGAAACATGTTGATATGTATATCATGTATTAATAAATTTGGTGATTACAATGTAATTTTTAATTCGTTTATTAATAATGACGCCACGAACTGAATACCAATCTTTTGAAGAAATTATATTATTATTCAATTTAATAAACGGTTTATTTAAAAAGTAGTTCTGCTAGGTAATTATTATTATGTGTGACAGCTGTTTCTCCTTCCGAAGGCATTATCAAACTGCGGAGCAGCCACTTACAGACGATCTATTTATAATTATTTATAAGTACTTATAATGAACCTCAGAACGTTTTCATTTTTATTAACAAAGCTCTTATTAATTTCTGAGTAAATTGAAGGTTATTTTAATGGTATTATTACACTGCACAGTTTCCCTACTTAATTTTAAACAACAGATCCGTCATCCTTCCGTCGAGTCTTAATGTATGCATATTTACAAGTATTGCCCGGAGCTAATTGTAACCACGAACCATTGTAATAATATACAAGTTGCATACTAAAATAACATAATTATTATTTTTATTTATTATTCAAGTTGTTCTGACAGCCACGGACAAAGAGTGCAGTGTCTGTATGTAATTATTTGTTAAAGCAAGATATGAGTGATGGCCGCACATCTCATTATGGAGCTTTATGAACGTATTCATTGCTCTTCACTTTCCCCTGGGGTCTATTGACTCTCCCAATGACTAGCATATCATGGCGCTATATAAATTATTATTTACTATCTTCTCCGCGTTGCTGGTTGTTACGACAGCCCCGCCGACCACCCACGGGGGAATGCAGAGAAGAACAATGAAGTATTGTCATACCGCGTGACTGAAAGTAACGAATCTTTTTTTGGATTTATCTTTGAGAAGTTGGAACTTTACGGAGATACCAACAACGTGCTCTTACCAATGTAATGTTTATTTGTTTGTATAATGTTATGATAGAAATGATTCATAATTTTATTTGACGTATAAACGTTGATCAAAAACAAAATTTTGTTAATATTTCCAGTTGGGAAAAAATCAAAAATACTCTTGACATTTAGGTGCCACATGTATTTTTTTTAAATCCTGGATAAGTGTCGATAATCCATGAATATATATATATATATTTTATTTTTTTTGATTACTTTTATTTTTAGACGAATGTTTTCAATAAGGTGATGTAATTTTATAACCGTGGGTAACGCGTGACGAATTTTATGGCTCGAGCTATATATCGTTCTGTGGCACTCAAGTACAATAATGTATCGGAACGATATATCGTTCGGTGATACCTAAAGGGTTAAGAGGAACGGCTGCGCGCTCTGTTTCATACAAAGTACTACTTAGTTTCAGATTTGAGGCCGAAATACCAACCCAATTGTAATAATATTTAAAAAAAATTAAATGTATAGTAAATATCTAGTACGGATTGGAAGTATTTTATTTATTTTTGTTTTAAGTTATGAAATATAGGCCATTAAATAAATCAATTTTTCATGATTTTAGAGGCAACTGTGAAAATTATTTACGGTTTTTTGTATTTTTTTTTACCATATATCAGGGTCGGTATCAGCACTCCATTGTGGACTGATAGCCTCGCTTCTTTGGACAACTTGTACTTGAGTTGAGCCATATCAGAAGTTGGAATAATATAAGAGAATGTATGAATATGAATGAAGCAATCGAGTTGTTTTGCGGTCCGTCCTTTCTGCCTACCCCTGCGGGGTAACGGCGTGATGGTTAGTTAGTTAGGAGTTTAAATACAAAATCCAATTAACATGGCATTGCGAACATATTTATTCCACCCTGCAATAATTTTTGTAATTTATCTTTTGGCGGTGATAAAATACGGAAAATGAATGTCGACAACGCAAAAATACCGCCCTAACCAAGAATGAATAGTACAAATTGGCAGCATCCATTAACATTACGTCAAAACTGCTGCACAATGCTAAGCTGTGAGTGGTTTTTATTGAAATAAATAACGTCACGCCGTGTTCCCGATTTCCGAGGGAAACATTTTTCCTTTGTCTTCCCTTCCGCGTCGCTTATTGTTTGGGTTTGATCTGTAAAATTCGCAACCGGCCCCCGATGTTCTATGGGCCACATTGTTCCGCAGTCGGCCGGAGTCAAAGAGCAAAACAATGCTCTGACCTACATACACCCCGTGCTGTGTTTCGTGCTCTGTTTAATGCCACGTGAGGCAACCTTGTTTTTTTTTCAGGACAATACATCAATTTTTTATTTAGGTGTTCACCGTAAAAAAATCATGGTTTAACTGCATCTACTAATTTATGTCAAAATATCATAAACCACGCGCAATATGGCAAAACAGAAAACACGCACGTATAAAATAATATACGATTTGTATAGCGCCGCTTTTGTGAAAAATCAACTGTAAGAGCGCTGCATAAATATATATTTTTTCCAACGCTCTCAATCTATTAATACAATTTTTTGGCTAACAAAATGCATCCACCAGTTCATCGATCTGATGCATTTGAAAGTTGTCCGAAGAGGCGAAGCTAGCAGGCCACAATGGAATGCTGATACCAGGATGAATGCTGTAGAATTGAGATCACTAACGCGAATGTGTGTTAAAACCACTGACAGCTGAAGGCAAAGGTCACGTGATAACCCATTTTTTAGCACCATCCTAGTTCGCTGCCGTTCACGTTAATCGAATTATAAAACATTTATAACAGGGGTCAAGCTAAATACTCGAACAAACTATTCGGCTTTTGTAACCAAGTCAAACCTTTTTACTTTTTTGCTGTTTTATTTAAATTGGCGGCACGCCTATCTCACCCCATTTTTATGTTTGTTTCTTATTTTTGCGTGTTAGGGCATCTCTATGTATTATTTGTTCTGTGACCAGAAAGTCAACTTAAAACGAGCAACCGTAAACTGAGCCATTCGTACCGTAAGTCCGTATGTTTGAAACATTTCCAAAAAAAGCTTCTTGAGGTCAAAGCATGACGGCTCATGCCCCGACTACACGATCGCCCAACCTCCCAACTCGAACTTTTGGGCGATGGTGTAGAGGGGTAGTTCGTACGCGTTGGGCCAACGTTGGCTCGAGCTCGGCGAGTTGGCCCGAGATCGCTCCGGTGGCGAACTAGTTCGCCCAACCTTCAAACTAGTTGGCCGAACTCGCACAAACCGACCTCCACACATTGGCCGTTCCCGACGGTGATCCCGACGGACGTGCTACGCGGAGAATAAAACATGACTGAACTATGTTTATAATGACGAAAAAAGTCTCAAATATGCAACTAACCCCGAATAAATGTCCAAAATGTATTATGCATATTGTTCTAATAATAATTGGATAATTTTAATAGCGCTGTTTTTCATGAAAAATAATCTTAATAACGAAATGCATGTAATCCGATGTAAAATCGAGGCTAGTTATATTTATTTAGCGCTGCAATCTGACTCAGGCTGTGCCAAAAAATAAAATACGGAGCTGAAACAGGCGCAACAGCCATCCGTTATATATTTATTTCCTGTATTGTAAGTACCTAACGAGAAACGAATTGTGTAAATAATATTATAAATTTCGGTAGATCGTTAGATTTTAGCTAAAATGGCATCACTAGTTTGGAACTGTAGTTCCCCGATTTATAGTCACTATACGATCGGCCAACGTCCCAACTCCGAATCGAGTTCGGGTTGGGACGTTGGGCGATTGTGTGGTCGAAGCATTACATTTTTCTCGTGATATTTAAGTATGTAGGTTGACCCGCGGAAGAGGTCAACCGACAAGTCATCGGCGAAAGTAATTTATTCTGTTTACCGTCGTCACAACTGCGTCAAATGTGACAGTTGAGTTATATTTAATCGCTACTGGGAGTGGATTTAGTTGTTAAGTTGGTTGTCGGTTCACGTAGTTCATAAAAACAACTCATTTAACACCGTATTTCGACATATACTGTTTTAAAAACAGTGTTCCCAGGAAGGTAACTATGCGTACTGTGTGTATTTGTGACATTCACAACTCTATTCATTAAAAATAATTTAATGGGAACTCTGAAAATGGAATTCGTAATTTTATTTTAAAGTGTTCAATAATCATAATAATTAGGGACCATTTCTATAGCGCAGCTTTGTGAAGGTTCACCTCAAGTGCGCTTTACACTAACTAACCTAACCTAATACGAGGTGTGTTCAAAAGAAAAGGTGAATTTTGAATTTTCGCGGGCTGTGTACATTCAATTATCGATTTTTTTTGTTATCTTGGTACACATATGTTAGTATTATCAGCCATTTTGGATCAGTGGTTTGTTTTTGACAACTGGAAAGGTTAGTCACCTTACCGACACTAATAAGAACAAACTCTGCTATTCTTAGCGAAGTCAGTCGAGTAATTTTCGAGAAAATAGAGGACACATAGACAGACAAACATCTATTTTTATATATATAAATTGATTAAAAATAGTGAGGAGATGACAATTCAGAAGTTTATTACTCTGAGTAAGTCTGTACATTTCTCTGCGTACAAAAATAATAAATAGTAGCATAAATTAATCCGAAATATTATTTATGTTTTCTCAGAAAACAATTGCTTTATAGTTTGGCCTGTTATTAAATAAAACAATTGCTTTGTAGTTTAACATGTTATTAAATAAAACAATTTCTTTGTAGTTTAACATGTTATTAAATAAAACAATTGCTTTGTAGTTTAACATGTTATTAAATAAAACAATTGCTTTGTAGTTTAACATGTTATTAAATAAAACAACCCTTTTATTTTAAACCGCTAATTAATTTTATTGTCTCTTTCTCTTTTATGCGTTGTCCCATACATTATACCTAAGCTAATTCTGTCTCACTGTTCCATTGTTTCATTTTGTATTATCTCTCACTCTTTTTCTATTTTGTATTGTCACCTATATATAATAAAAATAATTGGATGATTTGTATAGCGCCGTTTTTGTGAAAAATCACCTCAAGGGCGCTGTACAAATATTACTTCATATTCTCTATCGAATTATATGCAAACAAATACAGAAAAAAACATACTTACCTGGCAGGTCGCTTCAGATGAACACAGTTTTGTTAGAAAATTTAAGCTTGGAGAAGAAATGATTTTTACAGTTGCTATTTTATCCTCTTTTTCTATTGATATTTCATTTATTAGTAGATTGGTGGCACAAAAAATGTTGCTATTTATTTGAAATATTTATAAAATGAAAAATATTAAAATCTTAAGAAGTTTTTGATAGATATTTAAAAAATCTCCCCTTTTAGTTATTTACAGTGTTGCGGACTGTGGTCCCATTTGCGCACCGATGCATGATTTTTTTTTACTTATTCTATAAGTGACTTTAGGTAAGCACTAAACGGTTAGCCTAGCTAAGCAATTTACGTGTGCATTTCTTCCATTTATGGATATGATTGTCTGAGAAGATGAGTTTTAAGTTATCTCACTATGTATTGTTGTTAAGTTTTGAATGTTAACCCTGACGAGGCTTGGGATAAGCGATACCGGTTGGTGATTAATTAAAAATAACTTGTGGTTCAAAAAAATTGTTTGTTTTAATTAGAAATGTTATTTAATTATTGACGACAAATTTCGTTAAAGACCCTTCGCACAGCATCCCCAACGATTAAATAAACGATGAGAGAAAACTCATACCCTGTGAGATGAACAGCATTATTTTTTACTTCTTCAATAAAATGTGAAATTCACTCTGTGACATCATTTCAAGTGAAGTTACATAAGTAGCAATCACTTCCTGGTTTGACATTATATTAAACAAATCAATCTGCTCTGTTATACTGCCTTACTCATCCATTTAATTATTATTATGTACTCACGTAGCGTATTTACCATTATTAACCTAACATGTCTCTGTCTTGTATAAATACAAGTAGGATAATTTAAAATTAAAAGTGTGCCTCCATTGCACTGTTTTACTTACCATTTCTTTGTAATTTATATGTAATGGTGTCTCCCTCTCACACATAATACCGTTCAATTGTTGTCTCCATTGCAATGTTTTATTTACCATTTCTTTGTAATTTATATGTAATGGTGTCTCCCTCTCACACATAATACCGTTCAATTGTTGTCTCCATTGCAATGTTTTATTTACCATTTCTTTGTAATTTATATGTAATGGTGTCTCCCTCTCACACATAATACCGTTCAATTGTTGTCTCCATCGCACTGTTTTATTTGCCATTTCTTTGTAATTTATATGTAATGGTGTCTCCCTCTCACACATAATACCGTTCAATTGTTGTCTCCATTGCAATGTTTTATTTACCATTTCTTTGTAATTTATATGCAATGGTGTCTCCCTCCCACACATAATACCGTTCAATTGTTGTCTCCATTGCACTGTTTTATTAACCATTTCTTTGTAATTTATATGTAATGGTGTCTCCCTCTCACACATAATACCGTTCAATTGTTGTCTCCATTGCACTGTTTTATTTACCATTTCTTTGTAATTTATATGTAATGGTGTCTCCCTCTCACACATAATACCGTTCAATTGTTGTCTCCATCGCACTGTTTTATTTGCCATTTCTTTGTAATTTATATGTAATGGTGTCTCCCTCTCACACATAATACCGTTCAATTGTTGTCTCCATTGCAATGTTTTATTTACCATTTCTTTGTAATTTATATGCAATGGTGTCTCCCTCCCACACATAATACCGTTCAATTGTTGTCTCCATTGCACTGTTTTATTAACCATTTCTTTGTAATTTATATGTAATGGTGTCTCCCTCTCACACATAATACCGTTCAATTGTTGTCTCCATTGCACTGTTTTATTTACCATTTCTTTGTAATTTATATGTAATGCTGCCCCCCTCTAACATATAATAAATACCCTTCAATTGTTGCCACCCTCTTGTATTTTGTTCTATTTTTTTATAGTATATACTGTTCCTATTGTTTGCTATACCTATACCATATATGTATACCGAAAACTCTGTATTATTCTTTAGTTATTAAAATTGCCCCACGAAGCTTGATCTAAGCGACACCGGTTGACATTAAAATGCAATAAATTCGTGGTTTATAACCAAGTAGTTATTTTATTTAATAAATATTCAACTAGTTATTTTTTATGTCTACCCATAAGTACTCCTGTATAAATAACACATTTTAAGTCTGTTATAATCAACTTTTGGATGAAAATGGTTGAATGCAAACACTTGAAACTTTAAAGTGTTACTTTGCAGGGAAAAACAATTTTACGACCATTAGTTTTCCCACCTTTCCGCCGGGGGGCTGGAGGGACATCCGGTCGAGTAATCAACCGGAAGTGCTCGGAGAAAGTAGCGAGGGTGGCTCTTCATAAGTCATACAAGGAAAATAATTGACCCCTTTGGATTTCAAAATGTACACGCTTTCAAACGCGCACATGTTCCTTTTTTTGTAAGGTCATCAAAGTGACTTTTTTATGAGCCTGCAGGACGAAGGAGAAAAATGGAATAACTTTAACCCTTTCTCACCCAATTTAATTTCTTAAAAAAAAAAATTTAACGTTGGATTGTGTGTAGTGGAATTATTAGCAAATTTTTGGTATATTTAAATTATTTTTTTTACTTATTTAGGAAATATTCAATGTCATTTTAAAATTACTGTGGCTCTGACTAGTAAATAATTAATTAGTATGTAGACAAATGAAACATTTTTATTACCTTATAAATTATTTACATATATATTGAGAAACTTTGGGACGATAAAAACATATATAATATATACTTTTTGTTTAGAATTTGCTTGTAATATGTAAGAACGTACATTATTCTTTAAATAAAAATAATAAAACAAATGAAATAACAATAAATACATTGTGTGTTTTACGGTAGTAGAGATGTCGAATCACAGAATTCCAAAAGGAGCGAACATCGGTTTTTGTTTATGATATAAAGTGTGTACGCAGCGCATCCAACCCAACGAAAAAAATTGTGTTGCTGGGAAAAGACCACAAAATCATTTAAAAAAAACCGCAAATGAATAGGGCTAGTACTTACTTTGTAAATAATTCTCAAAGTCAGTGTATTTTTAAAATTACTCTGGGTGAGAAAGGGTTAAGTCAAGTCTTTTAGGTGAAGTCATATTGTGATGATTTCTTCACTCGAAAATTTACTATTTCCAAACCAAAAATCAGCGTTTCCGCCACTTAGTTCCAAAACAGATACAAAATCTTAAATTAACCCTTATCGAGTCTCTCCATTTCTCTCTTCTATATTTAAATTAACTGTATTTGAACTAAACTTAAAACTCATCTTTTCAGACAATCGTATCCGTAAATTGAAGAAATGCACACGTAAATTGCTTAGCTAGGCTAGCCGGTTATTGCTTACCTAAAGGCACTTATAGAATAAGAAAAAAATTCACACATCGGTGCGCAAATGCGTCCACAGCCCCGCAACACTGTAAATGACAAAATGTTATATTTTTTTTATATTTATTAAAAACTTCTTACGTTTTTTAAGGTCATTTTATAAATATTCTTCAGTCCTAAAAATTATTAATATTTCAAATAAATACCAACTCTTCTAGTGTCATCGATCTTCTAATAGCAACTGTAAAAATCATATCTTCTTTAGGCTTAAAATTTCTAATAAAACTGTGTTCATCTGAAGCGACCTGCCAAGTAAGTATGTTTTTGTGCATAATTCGATAGAGAATATGAAATAATATTTGTACAGCGCCCTTGGGGTAATTTTTCATAAAAACGGCGCTACACAAATCATCCAATTATTATTAGTTCCTCCAATTCTGCCATCTCACATGTGTATCCGATTATCTCTGCCTCATTTCTGACAATCTCAAACCCTTGGCAGAGAACGGCACAAATCCGCCCTAGGCCCGAACCCGCCCTAGGCTGCAATAGGGCGTGAATTTATTTATTTTCCCTGCAAGATAAATTGTAATTTTCTCCACCGCGAAAAACGTTTAAGATTAATTTAATTTATAATCCATTTCATTCTACTTTAATCTTTATCTTTAATGTTTCTTGCGCAGATATTTAATTTTATGACCGACTTATTAAAACGTTGTTTAAATTGTTTTAATGCCCGGAATTAATCTTAATGGTAAGATTCATGGCTGATTTTTAATGGAGGAATTTAAGACATCCTGAATTAAACTGCACTGACGATAATATTAATTATACATAGACAACCTTTAATTTTTATAATATATAAGTCAACAAGTATGGAAATGTTTATTTATTATATTATATACCCCCTATACTCGTACGGGCATTTACATGTTTTGTTAATTATAATAGTCACACAAGTGCAAAACACATCACAGTGGTTAGTGGGTACATAGTAGATAGCTTTCGTGGAATAACAACTAAATATTTCATTTGTCTCACGAACAAATACAGGAATAACATAATGTAAGTACCATTCCAAATAATTAGCTACAGAGGCGAATATTCAAAACATACCTCTCATTCACTGATGCATATCTTAATAATTGTTGAGGGTGTATGCAATAATCGTCTGTTTGTATTTGTATTCCGAGCAGTTGAACATATCTACTATGTCTGAAAATGTATTACCTAGTCTAGGTACAATTGACGGCAGTCCACCCTTAGGTCAGCAGCGTCATCGGTTATCGAGAGGTTGCAGGAACCAAAGTGCACACCTAATACTAAGTTCGGTGATCGTGCTTTCGGAGTGTCAGGACCTAAAGCCTGGAATGAACTGCCGCATGACTTAAGAATTATCAAAGACTCGACAGAATTCAGAACTAAACTTAAAACTCATGTTTTCAGACAATTATATCCATAAATTGAAGAAATTCACCCGTGAATTGCGTACTCACTTTTAAATTGAGTTAATTGAATGAATTGTCAAATTCGAAAGTTTTAAATAACCTCAAATTTGAATGTTCTTTAAAATTTGTTCCAAAATCAGTGTTGCCGTAGAAATGAAAAATTTTAGTTCTTCTTCATTAAATTTGTTTTTCTTGTCAAGTTATATGTTGATAACTAGGTATTCTGTTATATGAATTTATAAATAGACTAAAATATGAATGCTTAGCAATAAAATTGCAGAAAATATGTACTTTGAACAAGGAGAACTTAAATATAAAGAGGTTTTTTCAGTTTTCATAAATGAGGGATGCTGGTAAAAAATGTATGGACTATGTTTTCAAAGTATTTTTGGAATTATCTGCACACCAAACCATATGTCATTGATAAATAATAATGACTTTAGAAAACACCTTTAATGGCCTTGGATGCCGTAACAGCTGTCACAATAATAAAAACAAAACTATTTGCTGAACTTAGTAACAGCATTATTAAAATTCTATTTACATAATTTTTTTTAAAAATAATAATAATAATCAGAGCAGCGCTTTTTACGAGTGCTGAAATAGAAATTATTACAAACACTCCCTTATAGCCAACATCCGGTCACCATTTTTATAAAGCAACATAAATCAGTAAAATTAGTTAGTACAAACCCATACTTTTTAGAAAACAGAAAGGATTATTTTAAATATTGAAACATTATTAATAATCACATATTATTAGAAAACCAACCAAGAAGGTTACTGTCGCAACATGGAACAGAAAAATAAGCCAGGCGATTGCTCTAATCACTGAGCCATTACAGTAATCTTGTGATCAGACTCGTGCTTGTCCAATATATATAGCGTTTGATAATAATATGATAAATTATTAATATTGCTTCAAATTTTGCTCTACAGAGGCAACCACCATTATTTACAGCACCACTTTTTGAAAAATCTTGGTAAAAGACTTTTAACTAAAGTAACTCACCTAAAGTCGCTTATAGAAAAAGTTTAAAAAATTCACGCATCGGTGCGCAAATGCGTCCGTAGCCCGCAACACTCTAAATAACTAAAAGTGTAAAAAATAAATAAAAAATGGTAATATCCATTAGAAAATTCTTACTCTTTTTAAGGTCATTTTATAAACATTTTACAGTCCTAAAAATTAAAAGTATTTCAAATAAATGCCAACTCTTCTTGTGCCACCAATCTTCTGATAAATGTAACATCAATAGAAAAATAGAAAAGGAGGATCAAACAGCAACTGTAAAAATATCATCTCTATACTTAAATTTTCTAATAAAACTGTGCTCATATGAAGCGACCTGCCAGGTGCAGGTAAGTATGTTCTTCTGTATCTGTTTGTGCATAATTAGATAAAGAATAGGAAGTAAGATTTGTACAGCGCCCTTGAGGTGATTTTTCACAAAAACGGCGCTATACAAGTAATCCAATTATTAATATTATTATTATTAAGAGCATTTTTGAATGACTCAGTCCTGAAGTTATTATTACAATTGAATAAAATTTTAGATCAAGTAGTTCTCGTTGGAATATTAAATTTAATTAAGCTGACTGTATCAGGGCTGTCTATAAAACCATTAACAATTTTGAAAATAAAAGTTAGAAAATAAAAGTCAGAAACAAGGCTTCTGTCTGAGAGTTTTAATAATTTTAGTTCTTTCATTCAGTAATTGTAATTATGTAATTTATAGCTTCAATAGGTAATCTGAGTTTATATAACGTACCATAGAAATTTATGTTGAACTTTTTCAATGGAATCAAAGTGAATTTTATAGTCAGGGGACCATACAGAGGCATTATATTCTACTTGACTACGAGCTAAGGAAGAATATAATAATTTTAGTGTTGAAATATTCCTGAATTCTCTGGCATTTCCAAGAATGAACCCTCATGTACAATATCATTATTTTTTATATAGTAGTTTTTGTTTTGAATTTCGCTAAATGCAATAAAGACTGAAGAAACACGTGTTTCTATTTTAGTGATCACTCGCAACCACTTGAATCTTAAAATCGGTAAAAAATTGTCTGCTTTACATTCCAGTAATCCATCTTAGCGACCAACATCTCCGACGTGGGACGACCTGTCAGCTTTTTGGCTGATCCAAGGTAGACAGCACTAACTCAAAATATGATGTTTTCTACTACTTCCATTCTGGGAGTTATAAATTAGTGGAATTTTGAACAGAACAGAAAATTAATTTAAAAGAAATTAAAATAAACAATCATCCAAGAATACTAACAAGATTTTAAATGGCTCTCCTGCAAAATTACGTAATGTTTGTGACTGCCTTGTCTTTTTATGTTATCTGCATCCTGAGTCTTTAGGATCCAGATTCACTCTTTACTCAAAATGACCATCCTCACAGTTTGCACAAATATGACATAAACAGGCCTCGGGGAAATCTCGGGGCCCTTCTGTTTGGAGAAAATAAAAGTAAAAATTTGGCGTACATAACCTTAAAATCCAATTTAGAACGTTAAATTACATCTGCACCCTCTGTTCCCAGGATTACATTAGAACTGTTCTAAATTGCTATCGTATATTACGATTTCCGCAAACGAAATCTTCCCCGAAGGCAGGCGAGGTTTACCCCCGCCCGGGGGGTGTTCGCCACCGCCTTGCGAGGCACCGAGGTGGCCACGGCCAAGGGGGTGAAACTGCAACCCCTCCCCCGCTGGTGGAACATGTCAGCGAGAGCCTAGACCCTCACTGATTGCATTTAACTGCATTCAACTGCATGTAATAAAGAATTTGTGAAAAGGTTATTTGAAAAATTCATGGTTCCTATTAATAATATTTGGATCATTTGCATAGTGCTGTTTTTGTGAAATATCACCTCAAGGGCACTATATGTTATGGTTGAGATTTTCACGGGTGTAAGATGTAGAATAATTTTCTCGGTTTACCCGCCTAATGTAGTCCTTAGAAGGATTTTTTAACTCCTGACGTTTCGGACAAATCACACTGTCCATCTTCAGAGGTCTTATGTCCCTAAGTTTTGTTTTGAACTGATCGCTTGCGCGTGTCCGTTCAATCCAGAAGTCAAACCCTAAGTAAGTAAGTAAAATTATTCTACATATATATAAAAAATATCCCAACCATAGCATACATTTTTTTTTTCTAATGCTAGATCTTATTACTTATTATAGATAATCTATTATTACAACTTATGGCTAACAAATTCATCGATCTGTAATACTAAACTATACGTACAATGCATTTGACCAATGAACGTGATGCCACGTTAAAATATACATGATAATAATCTACGTCTCTTTATCCAGATACATTACATTAACATTGATTACAATAATTGTTGTGTTGCCTCAATCCTTACATTTAGCATTAACTTATCACTGAGAAATGCCATGCTTACAATATGACGTACTATTTAGATTTAAAAGGCACATTTGATTTCATTTCGAAATTCAAATGATCAAGCTTATTATTTCTCTTTGTAACACACCTTTCTTAGACTGCAATTAACCCAGTTTCTCCAGCATCCCTGCTACAGCTCCCTTCTGAGGTGGGTGACGCCATAAATAATCCCAGCATTTAATTCGCGGGATTAAGGATTCGCTATCTTCAAAGTCGGTCTCCTCTGTACTGCGAACAAATATTATTCAAATCAAAAAGAAAAAGATTTTTTTTTTAATAAATTTTATGTAAATCAAATTTAATAATGTTATTATTAAGTTCTGCAAGTATTTTTAGTTGTTATTATTGTGACAGCTGTTTCGGCGTCTAAGGCCATTTTCAAACTGTGGTTAATCCACATTGCGACTTATTTATATGATTTAATTTACCCCCACTCCTTTAAAAATTTGGATGGATGGGTAATGATTTATTATCGGTAAAACCGATTTAGTTCGAAAGCAATTAAAATTCTGAATTCTGTGAGGTTTTCACATTTATAATGTGTTTTTACTCGTATTTAACTGACAATGTTTTCTTAATTGATTTATTTAAATGTGTTGTATTGTTTTGGTAATGTAAACATACTGAGAAGCGGTGAGTATATAATTTTCCTTACTTTATTAATTAATGTTATATTAGGGCGTTAGTTCTTTTGTTAATTTCTAATTGTTCAAGTAAATTTAATCTTAGGCCCTTTCTTTCTATATGTAAGGGTTTACGTTTGTTGTTGTAAAGCGGGACGTGATTATTTACTAAAAGATGTTCTGCGAATTTTGAAGAAGTGCTTTTATTTTTATAACATCTTATATGTTCTTTGAATCTAGTTGAGAAAGCCCTTCCCGTCTGCCAGGTAGCATTGCAGTCGGCGTGGTCACATTTTAATTCATATATGCCACTATTATTAAGTTTGGGATTTTTACTTTTTGAGTTTTTTAGGCTTGTTCCTATATTATTATTGGTTTTAAAGGCTATATTTAAACCACCTTTTTACATTTTTTAATTTCTTTTGCAATTTTTACGGATATTGGACCGAGAAATTCCAGACATGCAAATTTTTCTAGTTTATTATTGTGTACCGGATATATTAAATTGATTTTATTTTTATATTTCTTTATTTAAAAAAAATTAAATGGAACGAATTAAACACAAAAACAATTAACAAGAAAAAGATGTTTTATATCACTAGCAATTTCTATCCTCCTTGTAAAATATTAATAAAACACAATGTAATAATAATATTTACAATAACAATGATAATAAATCATTTTTTTAAAACCCGTCCAAATTAGAATTTTGTGGGAGTAAATAAAATCATGTAAATAAGTCGTCACAATGTGAATTAACCGCAATTTGAAAATGATGACCTTGAACGCCTAATCAGCTGTCACAAAAATAAAAACTAAAAATACTTGCAGAACTCCATAATAACATTATTAAATTTAAAAAAAAAACACACAACATACTTTATTCATATTTTAAAATAATATTTCAAGCACACTCAAAAAATATTTAACATTTTCTTTCATGAAAGAACGTGTAAAAAATATCATAATAATTTTTTTTATTGTAATTTTCACACCGCTTCTACAACCAGCACCGCTTTCTTTTTACTTTTCTCAAAGGGAAATAATATATGTAAAAAAACCTTTTATGGTTTCCACGTTTTTACCACGTTAGCTTTTGTTTATGAAAATACCGCAAAAGCTTTAAACACAAAGGTAGGAAGTCTCACATGTTCCAAAAGTTATTTAATGGCTTTTATTTCCTTATGCTTACGAAATAACCGTTTTATAAACTGAGGCAATTACAAATAATGCTTTTGTCATGTTGTGAACTTTGTACTTCAAACAAAAGTTGGGTTCGTCGAATGAAATTTTTATATCTACATATCAAAAATTATTTTGCAGTTGGAACGCGAGTTTTGTTTTCGCATTACACATATTCTGAATTATATAAATTATAATGTCACATCACCAAGTTACCGCTTCATATGAAAATATATAAATTATGCCTTACTTTGAATTTTGTCACGCATAATTATTTAACCATAGCATATGCAGTTAAAATGGCATGGTAAAATTGTTGAGGTGTGTGGGCAGCATTACGAGTGTGAGCTTGATTGAATATAGAGATTATTCGCTTAAATAGTATGCAGAAAAAAACAATGTTGTTATTAATTTGAAGATTTTTCATGACGCACCGTAGCATAAGTGTGCGGACTATTACAATTTGTCATTGGGCAAGAATTCATTATAAAGAAACAACTCCCATTTGAATGTTGCGATGTTTAAGGACAGAACATTGAAGGTGTCGGGTTTACACTCTTGAAATAACCTGCCATGTAGTCCGAGGTTAGGAGCTGGTTTTGAAAACTTTAAAAATTATTCAATAACACTTTTTTGAAGAGAACGCTACCTACTATAACCAATATAGGGAGCAATTGCAATTAAGGGGGTTGAATCACTAAACGGCGTTATGTAAAGTTGACAAATTATTAATATGATTGAAGTAGCAAATGTAAATAAAATACTAATGTTAAATAAACTATGGTAAACCAATTGGAAAAATGTTTATAATTTTTAAACTGTCAACTCATAGTAGAATTCCATTTTAACATGTTTTTTTTTTAAATTACAAACCTTTGTAAAATTCTTTCACTTATTTATTTTCGACCAGACCGGTTTCATCTTATCACGATCATCTTCAGACTGGCACAATTAAAACTAAATCTTTGGTATATATATAGCACAAATGTTAGAAATGAGTCCCGTTCTTTTCTAATATTGGACATTTATGAAATTTGTTTTATTGCACACGGAACAGCTTCACAATAAATTCAAAATGTAATTTTAAAATTATTTGTGATATCTACAAACTTAATTCGTTCGATATAATAATGACCCATCGAATAAATACCCACTCATTTCCAAAATACATTTATTTACAATTTTTATAATTTATTTAAAACACTTATTGAAGCTTATGAACCTCATCGATATCAATATTTAATCACAAAAGAAGATAATGTTAATAACTCACAACGAAATATGTTGCAGAAGAAAAAGACACAGATTTTTTTGCAAATAAAAAAGAAGATTGGAATTAATTGAGGAAAATATTAATAAATCTTAAATTGAAATATGAGATTGAATTTGTCGAATTTTTGATATGTAGATATAAAAATTCAATAACAAAATTTCTAAATACGCACTGTCGACAAAACCTTACAGGCATAGAGGCATAGCGGTAATCTTTCACTATGTAGTTCAGAGTCTGGACCCAGAGGTCGCGGGTTCGAATCCTGACGAATTTTATGAAAGCGATACATTGGTAACTAATTAAATCTGGGGGCCAAGTTTGTACCTTTTGCGTTTGCGTTTGTTAACACAAGTTAAATCTTCCCCATTCGACACATTTTGACAGTTTGGTAGTCCGTATCTTGCTAACAAGTTAAGTTTGCGTTCACGTTAAGAGACATATCCGTAACGCAAACACGAGAGATGACGCTTCCTTTATGAAAAATGTCAAAATGGGTTGTTTATGGCCGATTTAACTTGCGTTAGCTGACGCAAAAGATACAGACTTGGCCCCCTGACTTACCAAATTATTTAATAATAATGATAATATTTGGATGATTTTTATAGAGCCGTTTTTGTGAAAAATCACCACAAGGGCGCTGTACAGATATGTATTTTTATCACCACAATGGCGCTGTACAGATGTGTATCTTTTTCAATACTCTATCTTATTACTAAGTATACACAATCTATTATTACAACTTATGGATATCAAATTGTATTCACCGGTAAATCGATCTGTAATACCAAACTATGTGTACATTGCATTTGGCTAATGAACGTGATGTCGCGTTAAAATATACATGTTATTAATTTTATTTACATGCAGATAAAATTATACTTACCTGGAAGTTCTCTTGGGATAAACACTGTTTATTAGCGAAATTTATATACGATTTTGCAGAGGACATACAATTGGAAAATATATGTTAAAAAAAAAAATTTAAAATGAAAATAGGAAGATAAAAAATAGGAAGCAATATTTGTACAGCGCGCTTGGGGTGATTTTTCACAAAAAGTGCACTATACAAATCATCCAATTATTATTATTATAAGTGCAGGTACTATTTAATCCCGATGTATATTTTAATAATTATTTACTTCCCAATCTACCTTTTTTTCCACTCCCACACCACCTTCAACCTCACAACATTCCTCAAATGAGAATACCATAGATCCACTGGCCCGGGGCAGCTAGATATTTGTGCTATAACAAAAAATAAATTATTTTTAATTAACATTTCTGATGTAATTTTTAACCGAAACATGATTAGACGAAGAAGGAAACACTATTTTTATCACCATCATAAGTAAGTGCCCCCTATGAATAAGTCCTTTTACTGTAATTTACATTCAAATAATGGCCATAAGCTCTATCTTGAATCCAATGTTCCCATCCCATGTGACTTTTACCTTACCATTATCAGTTTGATTTATTGCAATTTGCCTACGGCCGATAGTTTATTTAGTGGTATATTTGTTTATCTTGCGATCCTATTACTGTACGTTCTTAGTTTCGAAATGTTTATCCAAAAGGTTTTAGGGTGTACATAAACCTGTTTGATGTACAGCCAAGTGATAATGCGAGAAACGATGAAAGAAAACAGAGAACTTAAATTCTAAACACCAAAGACGACTAAAACACCATAACCACATAAATAAAGACGTCTGGAACATAAACAGCTGTAGAAATTAATTAGGACATTCCGAGAACAGTAAACCTGAAGATTTCCCGTCTAAATTGAATCATGTTCGTCTCTGTTTTATGGGTCTTTCTTTCCAAGTACAGTAGTACAGAGTTGAATTTCCGCGCCATATGTTGTGAAAGATTTCATTTCGAGAAATTGCACAAGTTTTTTAGCTTCGTTCGCAGTCGAACTTCCTCCTCAAAGCTCCGCAGTTTAGGTAACGACTATATCCACATTTAATCTTTTGTTAAAGCTCCGAAGAAACCTACTGTTGTTTTACTCTTAGGTCATTAAATGTTCTGGTTTATTTTTCTTCTGGAAACGAGTTCCTTGTTCGACAGATCTGTCAATATTGTTTTTATGAAATTGCATTTCTCAGATTTCTCTAAATCTCTGAGAGAAGTTGACATATTTTGTTTTCCCTTTTATGTGATAACATCACAACAGTCATGACTGCTAGAAACCAGTGAGATTATGTCACCCCGAATATTGAAGTATTTTTTTTAACAATATTAATACCACGCAAGAGTCACCAACTGTTCCCAGCCGGTGGAACTATGGCATCTCCATTTGGGATATGTTATGAGGTTGAAGGCATTGGAAAGGGGAGGGATGTGGGAAGTAATTAGCTATTCAGATCTGGTCACCAAATACGGTTAAAGTAAAATGCATAGCAACGTTTCGATTCTGAATGGTTATCTTTCGCTAGGGCGATAATGCGAGTATTTAACAGTCAGAATGTTGTTTATTGAATAGGTGAAGAAAAATATAGAGATTGTGTATATAGAAGACCATAAAACTTTGCTATAGAAATTGCTACTAGAAAATATTTCCTCATAGCAATTTCTCCGAACCATCCCCGAATTACAGTGAGAATAAAATAGTCCTTGAGTGGGGAACCGATGAACGGATCTGAGAGACTAAAGTATCCTAGGCTATCTAGGTAAACTATCTAGGGCAGCTCGTTCCAACGGTAATGCTTGCGGTGTGAAAGAAAGAAAACAATCAAATCTCGTTGACAGAATTTACCCTCTCTTGCCCTTTGAGACAATATTTCGTGAAGATACAACGAAAAGTGGCCAAGTCAAGGTCGTTGTTTTTTGACAGATTGAGATTAAAGATTTTTGCATCGATGAAGGAGTATAGTTTCGCAAGTTAGGATATTTTTTTATCTGTGTTGATACAGTATGTTTACCACATTTCACATAATAATCTTTAAATTTTAATCAGCGCTGCAAGATTCCTTAGAAAGAGCAACTTATTTACTGGCCAACCTTTTGAGTTGTGGCTTATATCCTACCTGTAAGTTTCCATATCTCAACGTCTCTCGTCCTTCCTACACGGGATTAGCTCTCCAAGATGGTCTGGGGGGTATGGGGTAGTGTGCTCGGTGCAGCGTTACGGCGAGGAAAGACGAACGAAGGGCTTAAATCAGACGTCGAGATCTAATTAGTTTCACTTGCACACGGCTTTACAGAATGTAAGCACTCAGCGAGCAATTCACCAAAGATTTTATGTTCCCTCCCCCTTCTTCATCGCTCCTCTATACTGGGCTTATTTAAAATGTCTTATGTAAAGATTTACAACTTGTCTTTATTTTATTATGGCGACATTTTGAGATATATCATTGGTGCGATTTAAAAGGCTTTAAAATATATTTTAACCCTTGCTAAAACCCAAATCATTTGAGATTGTATTCACATTCAGAGATGTTTTAAGAAATATACACACGCCCAGTGGCAGCTCGTGACTTTTGACCGAGCTAGAGTGCTAAGATTGAAAAATACGATTTTAGTGATTTTGTTTTAACTGATTAGTAGTTGATGGCGGAGCTTAACTATCTCATAGATACATTACAAAATATGCTTCATTTTTTAGTATGGAATATGGGTACTATTGCCATTCCATAGATTCTTTGTTCCATATTCCATTCCGTTTTGTACAAAAGTTCTCTCATCGAGAAACTGCCTAACACATGTAGGATTAATTTATTTAGGTCACATTTCGTGCCTTTTAGTGTCGCACAACGAACCCTGTAAAATTTAATTAACAAATGAGCTTTCTCAACTGTGTTTATCATCATAAATGTTAATGTACACATCGCATCGTCACTTATAATAATAATATGCAAATCTGCTCTCTTCCCAAACTCGGAGAAAGCTGGCTCAGGAATAAGTTCGTTCTTCCTATTAGCTGCGGAATAACAGCCCGTGATTGTGGTTCCATGTAGGTACACCCGTGATTAAAGCTGAGATTTGAGGAGTGTACTTGGCACAAGAATGGCAAACCGTTGAAGATATCTCGCTAATGTCTTCAGTGTCGGTGTTGCCACACCGCCGAATTAGCATATTCCTGGTAACTCCATCACCCGGGCTGGGGCTGGTCACGCTTGTGTCTAATTAGTTGTGACTCGATCTTGATGGGTCTCGCTTTAGTCGATGAAGATGCTTGTTAGTTACCTGTCAACTCAGGCTTTCAAAACCCTTTCTGAAATCAACGACCGGTGGCTTTTCATTTATTTATTTATTCTTAAATTTAAAAAACAAAAACAAAACATTGGCCACTCATCTCACTAGGACAGTCCTGTGTTGAGATGAGCGACTTAACAATTTTAGTGAAAAGATATATTATTATTATTTTTTAAATAACACTAAAGTTATTCAGACCATAAACAGCTATAAAATCTACAATAAATCTTTAAGTTGGGCCGTACATTTATAGATTACAACAATAATAATTTCATTGTAACCCAAATAACTATCATAAAGTATCTGTGTTCCAATTAGCCACAATCATGAGGTGGCCATATTTTTGTTAACAAGAAGTAGTAAGTAAATAATAATAAGTAAACAATAATCAGTAAATATTAATAAATAAATAATAATACCCGATTAAAAATAAGAAATTTTTAATAATATATTATTAGTACAAGCTGTGTCTTATGTCACCACGAATATGGGTAATATGCATAAAAATCGCTTGGCAAGCGAAGTCTAAAAATGTTCAATGTAAGCTCAAAAGGCGGTTTTTATTAATTTAGTGAATAATTTTGTAAGAAAAAAATGTTATGAAGGGAAATTATTACATATGTTCTTAACTATAAAGCAGTATTTTTTTACTTGTTTCTTATACTCGTATACGTTTATTATTAGCTTAAGCTTATATTTTTTTTGTAATTAACTATTTGTACGATTTTTTTTATTGTTGTATTATATAATGTTGTTGAACTAGACTCTTGCTGACAAGCTACTCGCAGTAGCTTAGCCAATGCAATTTTTTACCAAATTTCATGATTTTCGGGATAAAAATATTTTCGTTTATTTTTTTGGTATCCTTCCTGAATTTGGTTCCCCCCCAGAAACCCTTTTCCACCGATAATATCTCTCTTGAAAAATGACAAAAATTAATTGGATTAATTAAATTTAATTTATAAATTTAATTTAACATTTACATTGGGAACATTTGTGTTTGCGAAACATAGTAATTCATCATCAAATGGGATTCATGTAAGTTTAAGTTGCGTTATGTTTGCCTGTTCGATAATAATTCCTAGCTAGACATATTGCCTGTTCTAAGGAATTAAATATGTGGTGGGTATCAAAATATAGAGTTGTAAGGGGTGACATTATTTTTAATTTGTTGTTGAAGCTCTTTTCGTTGGTTCCGAAACTGTACTAGAAAAAAAAAGAAAATGAAGACACGGAAGAAATAAAAGAAAAGAAAAAACAAACGAAAATTATGTGCTATTAAAAAAATATATAAAAGTTAAGTAATATTTTTAACAGGTTCTCGAAATCCATTTTTCCCATTGCGATATGTTTGAAATTTATTTTGTCAAAAGTACATTTTTACAATAATTCGGATATTTCTTATTCTATATTCCGCTTTTGAGAGTCGGGGAGACATTCCACTATCTACCCGAGAAAGATAGTGGCCTGTCTCCCCGACTAGTTTCTCGTTCAATTGGCAGGAGAGGGTTTAGTTGTTTTTCGTAACATCCCTCTTGGGTAGACACTTTGCAGACAGAATCCGGACAAACTCTTCCACTTAATCAACTGCCACATCTGCCGTGGGACATGCTCACTGCTTAGTGTTCGGGATAGCTGCTTTTAAAATAACAAACAGTTTTGAAAAAGATCCAACATTTTTCAAGAATTTTGGAGAAATTTGGGTATTTTGAGTTGTTATATCAATTCTGTCGCACAGGAAGTGAAAAATATTCTCGTCTTTGTAATGTGCCTCTTTGACAAAATGATCATTTAAGCGCAATGCTAATGGTGGCGATTTGTAATCTGCAAACCCTATCTCGATGGGGTCACCCTATCGAAAATTATGACGATTAGTGGATATTAATTGGTCGTTATTCAAGCCTCATTCACTGTAGAAATGTTTTAGCGAGGTTCGATTTTCACCATCCTGATTTTGTATGGAATCTGACCAGAATCTTAGCCCAGCAATTATGCCGAGAGATTTTTGCCTCGGTGGCTACTACAGTAACTAAATAGTAAATTCTTTAAATTTGTTAATATTTCACATTTGATTGACCATTGATATGTGCGTATATCTATTTATAATTATCTGGTTTCTATTCCACATTGTTCACGTTGATCCCTTTGTAATCTTACACAATCTTTCCGTTCCGAATCATATTGCTCCTGTTCACCCCATCAAAATATTGTTAACGCGCGAGAATTAGGAAGAGGGATGAGGCGGCTGTCGATGTCGCCCGACTCCTTCCGACTGCGAACCAACTCAACGAACTGAGTTGCCGCACCGCAAGGCCGGTCGCCGCATTCGTGATCATTTGAGTTACCAGCATGCCTACTTCATTTTGCGCCTTGAGTTTATTAACACTAAAAAAGGCAATTTACACGAATATTGATTGTGGTAAAACTAATCAAAGGTTACGCCATTGCTTTTTCTATCTTTTGCCCAGTCCTGTAGGCATTTTGCAATTATCATTGGAGATGCATACCCGGCGAGCGCTTGTAATCGACGGAAGTCCGTGTTATCTCTATGATGCCAATTGACCTCATGTTGCCCATATTTCGAACGCTGATGTTTACTCCGTTTGTATACCTCAATGAAAAATAGCTCTAGGATATTTACAAAATTATAGACTATTTTCGGAACAATCTGCATCGCTATATGACCTTCAGCATCCCGGGTGTCGCCGGGCATGAACTGCTAGCTTTGAAATAATATTAATAATTCTACATGTGAAATATAAATAATATTGAATTTTATCATCCTGTCGGCCTAAAAAAACTAGATAAAATATGTCACATGCTCTCAAAACATACAACACAACATGTCGAACTGACAACTGACAGAATAAACTCACACCAAAAAGTCTCAACGCCGTACATTGGACTCCCTTGCGAATGAGGCTTCGGTTCTATTTACGGTTATACTAAGTGAAATATACTAGCAGTCTCAGCATTCGTTCCTCGGGTACATAGAATAATAATATTATATTACACGGATAGGTACACCATTAGCCCCATCCAGATAGTCCACACAACGCATATTCCCTACTAGCAAATAAATTAAGGGCAAAATGAAGTCTATGAGATCATTTGTGACTTAACTATCACCCCGTTTCTCCGCAGGCATAGATGACGGACCGCCAAACGACTCGATCTTGGCATACTCGTACACTTATTGCTTCATTCGCGTTCATACAACGTCTCATACATCTTTTTCTGTTATTCCGACTTCTGACATGGCCCTACTCAAGTATTTGATTCACTTGATCGTGCCAAGTCTTCGTCGGATGTCTTCGGCTTCTTCTTCCTTTCACATTCGCGTCATATATTATCCTTGCACTCCTTTCTTCGTTCATTCGCTCGAAAGGCCCAACCATCTAAGCGTCCCTTTCTTAATCTTGCTCACTACGCATACATCAGCCTTGCATTCCTTACGAATCTCAACATTTTTCACACCATCATACATGGTTTTACCACACATTCATCTCAGAGATCTCATTTCTACAGCATTCAGTCTACTTTCATCCTTTCTCTGCCAATTCCATGCCTCACTGCCATACATCAGGGTTAGTATCACCACTCCATTGTGGACTGCTAGCTTCGCTTCTTTGGACGACTTGATTATTTCAACACAACTTTTAATTTCAGCAGTTAACATATTTAAACAGCTAGGAATCATGTAATCTAACGTTATTTGTCCATATTTGTTTGTATGTTTAGGAACCATTAATCCTTCATTAAAATTGAGACGAGAATTGTAAGTGTGCTTTACTCTATCTGTATTATATATAGGGTTATTAATGTGCTGAAATACAATTTTATACCACAGAATTACTCTTACTGAAAGGATTTTGAGACTCTGATAAAAGTATGGAATAATAATAATAATAAATGGATTATTTCTATAGCGCCGTTTTCGTGAAAAAATCACCTCAAGGGCGCTTTACAACATAATTTATCTAACCTATACCTTATCACTTAGACTTATATCTAATAATTTACATATTAGATTAATTACTAATGGCTTACAGCTAAGATTTATAACTAGAAATTACCTAATTCAGACTTATAATTAACGA
Organism: Halesus radiatus; assembly: GCA_022606495.2. Lineage (NCBI taxonomy): Eukaryota > Metazoa > Arthropoda > Insecta > Trichoptera > Limnephilidae > Halesus > Halesus radiatus. The sequence goes on along the minus strand of JAHDVE020002471.1, from coordinate 42,390 downwards.
TTTACATCTAAGACTTATATACTCGTAGATAGCGACTTACAACTTAAACCTGTAGCTAGTGACTTAAAACTAGTGATAGAGGCTTACAACTAACATATTTACATTTCAGACTAAATTATGTACAAAATGTTACTATTTACAAAATCAAAGCATAACCTGATATTGAACAGCAGTGGGGCGAGTATGTATGTGATACATCACAGCTGCATGTGTATGCTTCTGATCAGTTTGTTTGTTTGGAATGTTATGCCTTTGTTCGTATAAACGTTTGTGAGCTAATAATTTAACCAATGAATTTTGCACTGATTGGACATGATGGATATTTGTTTTACGGGAAAGTTCCCAGGCTATAATTCTATTCCTTATAACTGATTTAACTAATGATAAATAAATTATTCGAAGTGTGCAGATTGGAACAAAGAACTTTAATTTATAGAAGCTACTGACAATTTCACTTAGTCGTACACAAACATTATTTATTTGAATATCCCACTTGAATATAATAATAATAATATAATAACATAAGTATAAATATATTAAACAGGTAGGTACTATGTAAGTAGGTAGTTACAACGCAATGGATGTGTAATAGATTTATAATTATTATGACGTTGTAAAACATAAACCGTTGTAAAGCGTGTTTATAATACAGCCAGTCTTTATTATGCAAGATTGTGTGTTATGAAATTTATATCATCACAGGAAATGAATACTTCTGAAACCCTCAGTTCCTACGATAACTGTCTCTTCTGTGTATCTATTCTATTGGCTCTACGAAGATTCCATTACAAAGGGTTTAATGGTTACGATGTAAAATTTAATTGTTGGCCGTTACAGCGGTATTGCTTTGCTGTCAGTGTCACGATCATTTTTATTGTGCCGTTTATTTTTTAATGAAATTAGGCCCTCTGTAATGATTAGATGAACAAAATAAATTAAACAAAACTTAATTCTAACCACCTCCAGCGCATACGAGTACCTAACAAACTAATTGAAAACGATTCGCTTACTTATTAACTTATAACTGCACTATGACAATATATTCTTCTCTTTCTCTTCTTCATATGGTGGAGGAGAGTTGGTGGAGGTCATAGTGGGATGCTGAGGTTATTCAGCCAGTCGACGGCATCGGGAGTCACTTGGTTCAGCACAGATGTGCCATAGGGTAACTGACGAAGGAGACATTCTTCTACGATGTGTTCTATTGTTTGAATGTGTCGACATTTACAAAGTTCGAATCCTTTAGACCCCGTTAATATATTTTTTATTAATATGAATATTGACTTCGTATTTGTTTAGCTTTGGTGCAGTTTATTTTTATGTCGAGTGAAATTTGAGTGTAATTAACTCTTGTGCATGTTTATGTTTATTTTTTATATGCTATTTAAGAGAGGTGTACTTAAATAATTAAATAAAATATATACGCATGTGACAGGTTGTCTCGTCCTTCTTCACACTTGTAAATTTACGGCAGTGATAATTATAACAACCTACCAATACGAGTTTGATTAATCACCACATAAACCCCGATTGCAGACGACACGACATAGTACCTTGGCGTACACACAGTTGGCGCAGCCGGCCATCACAGCTGGCGCAGCCGGTCATCGTAGTAAGAAATAGTTGTGGGTGTCCCTAGAGAACATGGTACGATTAAGTAAACCTGGGCGTAGAAAGAGTCGAAATCCGAATGTGTGCCGAGACAGAGTTTTGTGGCGTCCCATCATTTCTGCCTACCCCTACTAGGAACTGACGTAATTGTTAGTTAGTTCTTATAATATTAATTTTAATCGTTAAATATGTTTGAAATTGTATGCAATATAACGGTTCCAACACAATTCAACACTCCTATGAATAGCCACACTTTTTAAAATTGAACAGTCATTAAAAGTACAAAAAAATCCCTAAAATCTAATCCAACCCACCTAAACTCATTAGTGGCTTATTTATTTTTAGTAATAAAAAAAGATTAATTAGGTTAGATTAAATTGAGTTTTCGTTTTTTTGTTTGTTTGTTTTCGTTCTAAATGAATTTATATCGCTTTGAAAAAGGGTGACGATACATACGTATATTGAATTATCCAGTTACCCAATATAACATATTATTTTGGATACATTTTTCTAAATACCTACGCATCGAAAAAAACCCTGACCTTTTTTCTCTCTGTCACATTGGTACAAGTTTAACAAACATTTAATTTGATTTTTTGTTGATCCATACTAATATGATTTTTTTGTTCCAGGTAAGTACCCGGTTATGCCAGAATTTATTCCAGTAGTCGAGTAGAATGGGAATGGTAAGAAATATATAAATTTTATAGTATGTAGTATTTTATTATTTATATTACCTTTAAAACAATGGACCGTATTTTTATCGTCGAATGAATATTTATCGCAGTGTTGCCTGTAGTCAAAAGTCGCATAAAATATTATTGCAGTGCCGACCTATTTTTTAAAACAATATTCAATTTTTATGTGCCAACGTTTTGTCAAATAAAACCCACTCCAGGTGTGCCCTCAACTTTCAATTTTATTATGATGCGCCTATAAAACATTTAACGGCGATGTTTTTACGACGCTGTACACTTTTTGCAGTGTTCGTTTTTTTGTTTGTTTTGATAATGGGAACCCAGGCCCGCATCTGTAGGGCGCGACCCGTTCGCAACGACCCGGGCGGCGCCTAAAAAGCAGGCGCCCTCGATCAGAATGATTTTCTGATATATTTTTCATATTAAATAATAATTTCTAAAATAAGCAATATTACACGAAGATTTTTCGAAAAGTGTCAATAATTTTTATTGTACTGGTTTATTAGATTTAAACTTTACATTCGTGATTAAACATCCGAATCAATAGCGTACCTTAATTGCTCTATGGCCAAAGGAAAGCTGTGTGTAATTTTGCATTGAATATTTTTAAATGGCTGTTTCGCTGATTGTTGTGGCCTACTGCATAAATGGGCGTACACATTCCTTGCACAAATTCACGGAACAATACAAATTGGTCGTATTTTTTATTATTCTTTCATTTCTTTATTTGGTGCCTTTTCTTAGGGTAGGCACAGCTTTCTTAACATTTATGGACTGCAGGCCACCAGTACACAGTATACGATATAGCTATTTTTTGTTAAAGTAGGTAAACATCAAATTGAAAACTGTAAAGAAGAATATTATCAAAATCCCAAACGGTGAGCTATGACGTCATGAAATTTACATAGCATTTTCTCTGCAGAATTTCTATCTTAATTGTTCTATTTAGCTTGCAGCTTCATTTCCATAATGAGCAATGGAGCTTAGATATAACCCTTTTTTCTGTAAAAAAAATGGACAAGACACCATGTTGTTTTTTTTTCACACAATATTACAAATATGAAAAGAATATTCTGGAAAAGATTGTTTAAATGTCAGGCGAAGCCTGGTAATAAAGCCAGCATCCATGTGTATAATTCTTAAAATTTAAATTTCAATATAGTATCATTCTTCTTCTTCTTCGTATGGTGGAAGAGAGTTGGTGGAGGTCATAGTGGGATGCTGAGGTTATTCAGCTAGTCGACGGCATCGGAGTTCCTTGGTTCAGCACAGATGTGCCATAGGAAAACTGATAAAGAGGACAGTCTTCTACGATGTGTTCTGTTTTTATTTTAAACATTCACAAAGTTAGGAATCCTTTAGGCCCCATTTATGCATCATATACGCACAACGGCTGTGATTGCACCGGATGCGATTTAATGAGGTCCACTTCTTCCGAAGGAGAGAGAACCCTGGCAATTTAATATTAGGGTCAAGGTGCTTTCGTTATCACTACATTACATTATCTGATTATTTTATTTTTTAGTTGGCATTAAAATCAACGTAAAATATCACAGAAAAAATGCACACGCAAACTGTCTGCTGCCTAGGCCCGGCCCTGTTTTAATTCAATTGTTCAGTTTTGCCCTGAATTGTTTTTACGTCCCTTAAAGTTAATGCTTTCAAAGGGGATTAGTTTTCATTGCGTTGCGTTGAAGTTCCACATTGGGGAGTTGCCGTTCGCCATTTTGATGTTGGTGGTATGTAAATGTATACCTCAGAAGGTAACTGACGGACACCAGTGGAAGGAGGCTTTAAGTGCCTTTTTGCTTTTCCGTTAAATCGAATTTTATTTTAAAACTAGCTGATGTGTACCCGGCCTTGCTCGGGATTATTATAATTTAAAAAAAAATAAAGTTATGAAGTTTTAAATTCTTGCTTTTCATTTCGGTGCCATAATTGATTTGACAGCGAAAGTATTGCCCTGTTACGACTATTACTATCCCTGAACATAGAAGCGTTCATTTGATTTTTTTTCCACGTTAATCTAAATAATAAAGTTTTTAAGTAGGTACCTACTTGTGTTTTCATTTTGAAAATATTCTACCCAAACAAACCTTCTTTTGAATATGTAATCTGTGGCTAACCAGAGTAGTATAATTATGGGCTAACCTCGATCCAAAATGGCGGGTTCAATGTTTTTCATACTAATTATAAAACGTTTTAGCGAGAGTTTTACATATTGGATTTCATTCAAACTACTCTCTGAACTTTCCCGGCACTAATAAGAACAAACTGTGCTATTTTCAACAAAATCGATTGATTTTCGAGAAAATTGTCGACAGACAGACTAACATTCATTTTTATATATAAAGATTTATACAATAACATTGGTTTTCGATCGAGTTAGAAACTTTTCCACTATATAGTTAAATCTTGGTATTATTCATTTGTATTCCCCAAAACTAATTTTAACATTAATTTCTATTTGCATGATTTATTAAAATAATTTTAAAGCTTTTTCCAATATTTTTTTTTGACCTGATGCAAGTTTTGGGGTATCGGGAGTAGTACACTATGATTTAAAGTAAATTTTATTCATTAGTATTTGCTATATCCCGTTACCTCCTATAGGGTGGAAGACATTTTATATCTATTAATATTATGACTTTATATACCTATCTGCTTTTAAAAACTATTAAAGTTAGTTACATTGTGTTCTTATCACGGTAATTTTATGTTCTCTGTTCAGTTAGAATTACCTTCAGTAAACTAAGAATTTGCCAATTTCGCCAATCACCTTATTGATAAAGATCATACCTTCATTCAAAGCACCGGTGCTAATATTCTTAATAAAAATGGCCATGGAAACAGATTAAATAATTTAGAATCACTCGAAATAAAGAAAGCAGTTAAAAAAAAAATCCTAATAATCAACTAAATGTCCAATATCCCAATATTAGGTATATTTCCTATTATCTCGTAAAATTTCCCAGTATCCCATAATCACCTGTTCAGGATTCCTTGGCATTCCATTATGTACACTTCTGTCTCTTTCTCTCTGTTATTATGTCAGATTCCTATTCAATGCCATCTCATTTTTTCTTTGTTCTATGTTATGTTCTGTCTTATTCTATTTTGTTTATATAAACACACTATCTATTTATGATCAGTTTAATTTTTGTACCCTAAAGATGCTTATGTTAAGCGAAACCGGTCGGTCGTAATAAAATTAAATAAAATTCTCGTGGTTATAAACAAAGTTATTGTTTTATTTGTATTAAGAATTTACTTATTTAATTTTGGAACGCCAAGCCTCTATGGTCTAGATATTCCGTCGTGTGCCGAAGGTAAAACTGTGCGCGGCCCGCCGTGCACCGGCTGAGTCTATTTTCATAATAACTTGTTTTGTTGTAAAATAATGTTTTTGTAAATTATTCCGTGTGTTTATATATTTATATACATTGTGCATATCTATCATTAGCAGTTTTCCCAAAATATCTACCTGTATTCAGAGAAAAAATTCTCTCTAATGATATAAAAATATAAGTAAATTAAATACGAAAATGTTCTTGAAATTTTACTATAATTCAATAAAGTTAAATAAATGTAATTAAAATATATAAAAAAAAAAAAATTACTTACATTTTAAAAGATTTCACAAAATATCACCCAAATGATTTGCACGTCAAGGAATAATGCAAAATTGTTTTATAGACAGCCCTGATATAGTCACCTTAATTAAATTTAATATTCCAACTAGAACTACTCGACCTAAAATTTTATTCAATTGTAATTTTCCTAGACTCCACGCAGAAGGTAATACATTTACATTAATTACATCCTCAACAATTATTAATATATGTGTCTAGAGGATAAGTATCACTGAATGTGAGGTATATGTTTTGAATATTCGCCTCTGTTGGAATATTTAGTTGTTGTATTTCATGAAGGCTATCTATTTTATCTATGTACCTACTGTGATGTCTTTTGCACCCTTGTGACTATTGTAATTACCTAATTTTGTAAAAAGCCCGTATAGGGCGTATATAATATGTTAAATAAATACTTGGCAGTTGTTATTTTGTTTTAAATTCCAGACGAGTGGCGTTTCACAAAATAAAAGCAAGAATTGCTATTTTGTTGGCAAACGAATATAATTTCATTTAGTAAGCTACGAACATTTTTTACGGTCGAAAATCCCACAAAAAGAAGTATGTTTTTTGCGTTGCCCATCGGCCACGCTTTCGTTCAACGGATACAAACATTACATTACTCATCGGCCACGCTGGCGCACCAGAGGTTAAACACAATTTTTTTTTCACAAAAATGCAACTAATCTTAATGTGCCTAACATGTTTCTTCTGTATTAGCATTGATTTTGGGAAGTATTTTCTATTTAATTATTATACTACCACTTGTATGATATAACATAAATAACACGTGTTAACCCAACCACAATATAACCACGGAGTTGAATACCAGAACACACTGCCATTAACTCCTCGCTCAGTTGAATCTGCCAAAACAACTATAATTAATTATTGGCATGGCTAAGATTTCCAAAAGTCTAATGCAATACGTTTTTGAAAGAGGCCGCTGAATCAGCACAGAATCCGGCAGGTTAATGACTAACGAGGAACAAAAAGCCCTGATCCACGACGTTTCAAACCACGAGGCTACCAGACACGACGACTTCTCCAAGGACCTTGAGTGTCGGAGTGGAGATGGACTCGTGACTTGGTTCAGATGAGAGATAGACCCCTCCATAAAGTACTGGGCGCAGCAGAACAGGCAGTAATGGCCGTATTTACTCGAACGCCGAACCGCCATAAAACCAATTATTGGAGAAAACTACCTCCATAATGCTATTGGCGCTTTATAGCCTCGTTCAGAGGGGAGTTAAATTTTAGGCTTTCGAGACTTTTATGGCGCGGGAATCATTGCATGGACGTTCACATGAACGCAAGGCGTTTTTTGCCGTCGTTTTGACTTTATAATAATTCTTTGATATTTTTATAGTCCGGTTTTATTGAAAAATCCGTCAAACAAACGATTTTAATAATAATAATATTTATTTATTTGAAACACACATTATTTAACGATAACATTTAAGAATGCTTTGACTGCACAACTAGGAACAAATCACGTTTTAGGATATTCAAAATGACAAGTTTAGTTCATATAAAGTGCCATTATACAAAAATAGAAGGGAAAAAGGCTAGTATTGACATAGTATGGTAATATAATATATCTAGAAAAAATATAATAATAAGTATAAAGAAATTATGTATATGTGTTTGATAGGTACTGGTTGGTGCTATGAGGAAAAAAATACGTTTAAAATTGAGTACTAAAAGAAAATAGTATTATTGATAAGATTGAGTTACGTATCAATCAGCTTTATGAGCCGACGGCGAAATTCAGAGATGCAGCCCGAAGAGGATGCAGCAAATACTTAATAACATATTAAATACATTTTATTCACTACGTACAAAAAGTAACTTCGGTAAATTATTTATAACCAAATGTTTGTCCTTTTTCCTTTCCTTGGTTAGGGTTTTTAATCCAGTTAAGATCTTTTCCCAAAGAACACAAATAATGTAAGATAAATTCAGTCAAGTAAATCAAACCATGAGATGGTAATAATAAGGCAAAAACGCCGCAGTACTAGTTAGATAGAACAGATGAGGGGTATTATACAATTCATAAGATAAAGGATTGTAAAAGAATCCTAAATTTAAAAATAATTGAGTTTACAATGACTTATTTCATTTAATCATACACCAAGCTCACGTAATTATTAATTATAGATTTTTATTTATAGAGGCGGGGAGATTGAGTTCCAAGTTAAATGTAAATATTAAAAAATAGTACCCAATACCATGGTGGACGTGATAAGATTAAATTAAACAAACTGTGGTGACGATACGTTGTGAATCTTTGATCGAAGATAAATTTTCAGTGATGATTGACGTAAAATTATTGTAAGAAGAGGCAAGGCGAGCCAAGGCGAGCCGAGAAGAGACGAGAAGAGCGAAAAATAAACGAGAAAAACCAAGAAAAGACAAGAAGGGGTAAGAAAAAGGAAAACACAAAGAAAACAAAACAAACCTCAATCATTTCCTTTGTTCCTGCCGATCCTCGATACCAATATCGGCTTATTATTTTGCCATGTACACCGGCCGATTAAACTTAAACCTAGCAAACAGTGCTCCCGGTGTACCGGTCGCACCGGGACAGGAGTGCTCCTGGTTGGGGTGGTACAATCGTATCGTATATGATTGATGTAAAATTATTACACTATAGAGCCCTCTTTTTAGCCCTTAGGTAAAAATCCCTCCGCAGTATCGCTGAGCCGCAACCCCAGCTCACCACTTCTGTCAAATTCCATACAAAATCAAGCTCAGCGAAAATTACACTCTATCATAATTACATCTAAGGTGTTTAAATAATAATAATTATTCTGAATTAGGCAATCATATTTTGGAAACCAGTCATTCTTTTGATATAAATAAAGGTTTAAAAAAAAATCATACAAATACAACCGGTTTACAATTACCATAGACAATTTTTTTTTTTTAAATCAGAAAAAGTGTTAATAGTCAATTAAACATAATTAATAATAATAAAAAAAACTTGAATTTATTTTCATATTAATATTAATAATAAAAATAATTTCTAATATGAATTTGTTTTTTCGATGTTTTATAATATTTTTTTATTTATTATTTACCTACTTTAATCAATTTTTGTTTATGTTTATAATTTGTCTGTACTTGACATTATTATTTTTCACTATACTATATATTCCTGATGAAGAAACCATCCCTTTCGATACATGTTGATTAATATGTTAATATTAAAAAGCGGTGAATACGAAGTAATTTTTAGATCATTTCTAAATAAAAATAATAATTTTCAAATAATCCTTTTGCGAATGAGGCCGAACTACCGCCTTTGCCGCCGATGTAAATGGCGCGAAATTGGAAAATTCAACCCTTTCCCGCGCTTTGGATTCCAACACTGCGTTATCTAATCTCCATTCGTGATGATTTTATTACTTTCCCGCGGTGGGAAGGCGTAATGGCCGTTATCGGAGGCCTTGCGTATGCAAATTCGTTATGTTTGTATTTTGTATGATTGTTCCTCTTCCTGCCTCGTTTCTGCTGCTCGAATGCCACATTCCTCCCTCATTTGCATGCGGTTCGAATCCCCATCAAACTGGAAATGTTTTGATTTTCGAATTTTCTGAAATTGGATATTTCCAAATGCCACCCATTTCCATTACCAACACCGTGAATGCAATTTTATTCATAATTAGTTGATTTGTACCCCGGCCTTGCTCGGAATTATTTATTTTGTTTAGAATGAAGTTATGAAGTTCTGAATTCTCGCTTGTCGTTTGGATACCATAATTGATTTGACAGCGAAAGTAACTATCTCTAAACAAAGAAACATTCATTTGAAAATTTTATTTCATTCCGAACATTTATTTTTTCAAAATATGTCTAAATAATAAAGTTCTTAATAGGAACGGCTGCGCTGCCTGTTTCATACATAACTTAATTTTGGATTTGATGCCAAAATACCCACCCAAACAGAATGATATATTTTTTTTAATTAAAGGCTTAGTAAATATTTAGTACAGATGAGAAGTATTTTATTTATTTTTGTTTTAATTTATGAAGTATATGGCATGAAAAAAAAATATTTCATAATTTTAGAGGCAACTTAGAAAATCGTTTTGGGGATTTACTGTATTAAAAAAAAAATCGTATTTGCTATATGTAAATAAGATTACGTAAATAAAAATATAAATACAAAACATTAAAAAAAAAGGTTTTTCTGGTCGATATTTTAAATAATGTACGGCAAATTTGTGTTCCAACGTAAATTGGTAGTATTTAATTTAATTTAAAGTTCACCATAATGCTTATTTTAATTTTCTTTTTATATTTCATTATAGTTTAAAAGTAGACGGGGTACGACTTTTTTTAAATCACCATTAGCCCCAAATAATTGTTAAAGGTTTAATGGCCGATATTTCATAATATAAAATAAAAATAAATAAATTACTTCTAATCCGTACTAGATATTTACTATAGTTTTTCGTCAAAAAAAGATCGTTAGGTGAGTATTTTTACCTCAAATCCAAAATTTTGTTTTGTATGAAACGGGCCGCCCAGCCGTTCCTCTTAAGTTTTATTTAATTGTGTTTTCCATTTTGAAAATATTCTACCCAATAAACCTTCTTTTGAATGTGTAATAAATGTTTTTCATACTAATTTTAAAACATTATAACAACGGTTTTACATATTGGATTTCATTTAAACTACTGTCTAAACCTTCCCGCCACTATTACTAACAAACTGTGCTATTTTCAGCGAATCCGGTCAATTAATTTTCGAGAAAATCGAGGACACACAGACAGACAGTCATTTCTATATATATATATTAAAAATATTATGGAAATCTGTTTTTAGGATTGTGAACTGAATGAGGAATTCCTGGAAATATTCTGTAATATGATTGGTTTTTAAGTTTCCGCACGAATGTGACCGCGATGCTTGTAATCCTCAATTCATGCGGCCCTGCATTTTTGTGACATCACACAAGATTCTTACCGTTGGAGTCATGGCACCATTGTTTGGTGAATATTATGAAGTGAGAGGAAAAGGAGCAGAGGCGATGGCTTATAAAATAAAATACTATTATTGTATAAAATATATTTTTCTGCAATAATAATTCTGGGATTAACTGCCAAATACATGCACCCAATTCTCGCCTACATACACTTGGAAACAAATTCACCCCTGCTATAGATATATTTAATATAAGTTTACCCATGTTTAAAAGATACCTGAATAATTTTTTTATGTTGCAACGATTATAAGAGCATCGCATAGGACCTATTGTATTATTCTTTTTTTACTTATCTACAATCCAAAAACTCGTTTCTCTTTTTTCTTTCTCGTTATCATGCGCTATTGTATTATGTATTATGCTATTTCATATTTTTTACGTCATCCGAAATATAAAAAACCGTTGATATTTTTTCACAATGTCATGCACTCATATTATATTATTTTATGTATCATGTAGATCAGGCTATTACTATTTTTATTTAAAAAAAAAAAGTATTATCTGCAAATTAAAAACCTTTTTTTTATAACTCCTCTGTGTCATGCACTTATGCATTATTATATATACATATATATCATAAATATATTACACTTATATACCTATTATGTATACCTGTTAACTTAAAACTTTTTTTCTTTCTTTACACAAAATCATGTAAAATGTTAAAATATGTAAAAGCCAATTGGGGCGTTAATAATTAATAAATAAAAAAAAAAATAAAAAAATAGCTTATGTTTTCATCATATTATTTTATTTAAAGAAACATTTCTATTCTCAATGGCCATCTCTCACGAGGACCTACCAAGAGTCCTGCATTCTGCGACAAAATATATTTTTAATTTATTCAAATTGTGTTATAGTCACAAAGTTTTTAATCAGGGAGAGCAGTAGGAAAAAGCAGCCAATTAATTGATATTTAAACCACTTTGTATCCATATAACCGCTTCATTTACACATATTACAATCCAATCACTACATAAATAAAACTTCCATATTTTTTCGACCGCACAAGAAAGAAAACCAACATAATGTGATAATTTATTCGTTAGTAAAGTCGTACTTATTAATAGAGGTACCAACAGATGGCACTGATTGCTACATTTGTGAATTGTACCGAAATGCACGGCCTTTTTTTAAACTAACACAAATGAGTCTTCCCTTGAATGCGCATTAAGCACACATGTACATTATTTTATGTAGAATTTAGTCAATATATGAATATGACATACGCCTCATTTTGAATACTTACTTCCTGCTTTTGACACGTGTAGTAGAGCGGTCGGTGGGGCGCGCGACGCTGCGATTCATAGCTGGAACTTCGCGCGTATTTTTGAAAATGTCAATTAATTTCTTATAATAATTACATACATTTTATTAGTATTTATATTTTTATGGGATTAAGGTAGGATAGGCAGTGCTTATGTGCCTATATGGAATGCACGCCTCTAGTCACAATAATGTTGTAACACCCCGTTGAGTAAAATCATTATAAATATGTGAAAGCAACACAAATCGCCTAGTACATATTACCATGGGCCCGCACCTCTTCACTTCACACCGTGCTTATACGCCATTGTATTCAATAGTAAATTATCAAACACCTCCCGAGCCATTTATCGCGATCGTGAGAGAAGGGACGCTGCAAGACGCTCGCCATGGACCACGATGCGAGGTTGGGATGAGATAAAGATGTAAGACGATAAACATAGCCAGCGGGCTGCGGCCCTGATAACTGTAATCACAGAGAGATACGCGTTCTTCAGAACATATAAAAACAACAGTTCACATCAATACTGCTTTGAAATCTCATCGACAATCGCGTTGGACCTCGAACAATGCTGTTCGGGAAAGCACGAGGTGTATTTTAGTCGAACTACGTTTTGAGCTACGTGCAGTAACGTCGTAAAACTGGTATTACAAAAATCACGTAGCGAGTTCCGTGTTCTATGCTCAGACTTGTCCCCTTATCCTTTGTCGGTTATAAAGAAAATACAAGAATATCTTAAGGAATTCAGGCTTAAGCTCTTCAACCGGCGCACTGAGAAGCAAGAGACGCTTTGGCGTTATTTCGTGATTTGGTTTTTTGTTTGAATCGCACAGAAGTAGAAAATAACGTTTTCAAACATAGTTGATTTATTTTATTGTTTCATTGTAGAAGTTCGTCATTTCACTATGAATCGATTCCTTTCAACTTTATTTTATTTTTAGTTTATTTTGAAGACAAACAGTTTACATAAAAAATGAAGTATAATAAATAAATGATACAACTTTGACTATTTACTGGGTTCCACATGGGTGTTGTAAATGAGTGAATCTAGTGATTTTCGAGTAAATCAAAATTAAATTTAAAAATGTAATAATACAAAATAAAGAAGAAATATACATTTAAAAGTTACATGTAATTTGTTATGTGGTCTGGAAAGGAAGGGGTGGGGTTTATATTAATAAAAAAGTGTATGTATTGTATAAAAAGAAGAAAATTCATAGGTGGTAGTATGAGGTGAATAGGTATCTGAAGTTATGAAGGCTCGATAGCTCGCCGGTGTGACTTTATGAAGTGTGGTGCAGATTTAATAATGTCAAATTGCGAGTAGTGTTTGTTAAAAATGTGTAATCAAAAAATAACAAATCATATAAACTAGATTCTTGCATACAATGGTCACTTGATACCCATTTTGACACCAGCTTAGTTTACTGCTTTTAAAAAGGGTAAAACTAAATACTCTATCAAAATATTCGAACAATAAGCCGAACCATATTACTTAGTTGCTGTTTTACTTAAATTGGTGGTACGCCTATCTCGCCCCCGCCCCCCTTATTTATTTATTTTTTTTTTTTTTTTCCCATGCGTGTTAGGGCATCTCTATGTGTTATTTGCTCTTTGATGAATTCTACTAAATTAAACAAGATTCTAACAAATGACGAATGGTTAAAATCGTATATCGTTTTCAGCAGCATTCTAATGCTACGACTACACAATCGCCCAACGTCCCGACCCGAACTCGGTTTGGAGTTGGGACGTTATCGTATAGTGACTATAAATTTTGCAGCTACACGATCGGTCAACGTTCCAACTACGAACTCCAAACTAGAGATGCCATTTTAGCTAAAATCTAGGGATCTTAGCGATCTAAACATACTGTTTTTTAAGCAAATTGTACACAACTTAAATGTGATAGTTTTTCTCTTTAAAATATTTAACGGCCAACAAAGTTCTGAATTCTTGAGAAAAATTAATAAATATCAACACAGACATAACCACTCTACAAGAAGAAGAAATGAAATAAGACTTCCCTTTCGAAAGAAAACAAAATCGCAAAACTCATTACTATATAGAGTCATGAAGATCTTCCAAGAAATACCCAACAATATAAAAGAAGAGGAAAATATTTTGAAACTTATGAATGAAGTAATGAAATACGTAAAGTGCAATTTTGAATGTCGTAATTTTTAAAGTTTGATTTGTAATTATTAATTGTATTTAGATATGTTCATATTAGAATACATGTAACCTATGTACGAGTATATGTGTTCTATTTTATGTCAAATAAATAAAAAACGCAAATGTTTAACACTGGTGATATATTTGTAACGAATAATACAATTGTCTAGAAAAGGCTTTAATATCTCCACAGTAAGTTATTGAAAGGCTGTTATTTTACTGAGAATTTGGAGATAAAGAAGGCCGAATAAGGGGGTTGACATTATTTATAAGTTTGAGAGGTTGAAAACATAAAAATCAATGATTTGCATTATTTGAGAGAAATTATTGCCTGTTATTTGGTTGCGAATAATACTGAGTAATTTATAATATAAAGGAGCAATCGCATTCTAAATTGAACTACAAATATTTTGGCGCTCTCGCAGCAGCCGGCAGCTTTTTATAAGCGCTCCAGTTTATCTGGGAAATATTGCTTAGTTCTTAATTTTTCGGGTGTTAAAATAGCGTAAAATAACCGTAATAATTTATAGGTTACATTTATAAAAATCATATAATTTTAGTGTGGCCGTTTCGGGCTTAAATCAAGTTTATAATAAAAAATCAAATAAAAACCCAAACATTTTAAGTTCAAATCTGTCATTTTGTTCTAAATTAACCCAAAAGCATCGGTCATCGGTCGCCACATGTGCTTGTTTAAAGACCTTTGCCTGTTAAAAGCCTAGGGAAGTGTCCAAAGTTAATGGTTGATTTACAATGTTATTCTTTGAACTATGGTGATTGTAAACAATATCGTTTACGACCGTGCTGCACGACGCAAACTTAATAGTGAATGTGTTATTTTGGACCATTTAATAACTGCAAAAAGATATCGTTGTATAACCTTGAACGTTGTACCACAATCGCAACCCGTAAAATTAGATTTTGTGGCTGCCGAGAAAGGCGCATTTGAAAGACATTTGACAAGAAGATCTTCTGCTGTCACGGCGACCTGAGTTCTGACCTCCAGTCTACAGAGCAGATCCGGTGCATCATGCGGCCCACGGACGTGCCCGACCAGTCTGCTCTGCGACCTGCTGTGGTCCGACCCCGACAAGGACACCACCGGCTGGGGCGAGAAATGGACGACACGCTGGTGTGCTCTTTCCAGATCCTGAAGCCGGCCGACAAGCGTTACCTGGCGTACGGGCGTCACCAACAAAGACAAAGAAGATTGGATATGGATATGGATCAGTTCCCCCGGCCCCCGTCCTCACCGCCGCCCAACTTCACATGACTCCTATCATTTTTATTAGCGTTTTGCAATATATCGTAAGGAATAAATACAGTTAGCATTTTTTTTCTCTCAATTTAACATGTATGAAAACTTAGATCAAGCCGTATTTAGTTTTGATAATTTAACTGCATCTCTTTATATGGTCTATAAATAATGTGTAATGATAGCCTGTCCAAAAAAAAAAAATGTAATAGATGTAATATAGGAATAATGTAAGAATAGGAAGTAAGATTTGTACAGCGCCCTTGAGGTGATTTTTCACAAAAACGGCGCTATAAAAATCATCCGATTATTATTATTATTAGTAAACATAAAGAATAACATTGACATATGAAAAATACTAATAATCAAAAAAAGGATATTACTATTGAAAGCAAACAATCATCTCGATAAGCAACAATCTCGGTAATGGTTTTCGATAACTGCTCGCTACTTAGGAATAAAACACTTCATGATTTCCATTATATTCACAAGTAAATCTTTTATGTGGGAGTCCATTATGTTCGGGAGGCATACGTGAGAAATACAACACCAGAAATGTTGCCATGCGTGTAACGAAATAACGTACAAACACCAAACACCGTACATTACACTGCTGGCAATCTCGATCGCAAAGGAAATATCGCATTCGTTCAATGCTCCGACAATCCGAGATCAAATCAAGAACACAGGTATTATCTGCCAACTGCCAAACTAGATTTGATGCTTGTAAACAATAATAATCTTTTTGTTTATAATAAATAAAAAAAATAATGATATCCTTACTGGTATTTCCGGTGCTGAGGATTTCATTTACAAAATGTGAAATTAAATTATATTAAATTGATGTGCTTGCTGAAAAAAATAAAATAAGAGTAAGGTGAGGAATTTTAAGTGCAGTTGCGTGGTTTCGGTGTTGGTCTGTATTTGGTGTTAATATATTTTCTATTTCAGATCTCCCTATGTAACCTATCCAGTGTTTTATTTGATTTTGAAATGTATTATTGTTGTTCTGAAGGAGAGTGGGATTTTGTTTTAGAGTTTAGTGCCATTGTATAAAAAGGTTTTTTGTCCAAATGTTGTGTTTCTGATTCTCTGTTAGATGTGTCTTTGACTCTGAGATCTAGTGTTTCTAATGTGTTCGATACTCGAACTAAAATTTTATTGAATTGTAACATTAATTTCAGGACTGAGTCATTCCAAAATTCTCTCATACCTAGACTTCACGCAGAAGGTTATACATTTTCAGACATGGTAGATATGTTCAACTGCTCGGAATACAAATACAAACAGACGATTATTGCATACATCCTCAACAATTATTAAAATCAGTGAATGTGAGATATGATTTGAATATTCGCCTCTGTAGCTAATTACTTGGAATGTTACTTACACAATGTTATTCCTGTATTTGTTCGTTGTACGAATGAAATATTTAGTTGTTGTATTTCATGAAGGCTATCTATTTTATCTATGTACCTACTGTGATGTGTTTTGCACCTGTGTGACTATTGTAACTAACTAAATATGTTAACCCCCGTGTAGGGCGTATATAATATAATAAATTAATTAATAAACGACACATGTAACAGAACAGATGTTGCAATGGAGCTCTCAATGGAAGGGCCATAATGCATTAGTAGTACGGTATGTAGCATGGACTTGTTTTAATTTTGATTTTGATACGATACACACGTAGCTATCTGACTGTATTAAAAACGTATTTAAACTCGTACATTGGTTGGATGTTTTTTTATTCAAGCATCCATTTGTCTCCTGTCAATCCAACGCTGTTCAGAGAACATAATGTTTTTTGCGGCTGTTTCGAGATATTACACATTTTTAAAGCTTCTCGGCTGTTGCCTTTGAACGTCGGAGTTATAATTCAGCAGTCTAATGTTTTTTGTAGCGGCTTTTAAATTTATTGTTTCTGATTCTTTAGCGAGACTTTTTTTGTTTGATTGCGAGGTTGAAAACAAATACTTAATAAGACGCAAACATATTCAAATTTAACGGTCAGCCTCAAAAATACACACTTTGTAGTCTGCTAACGCAAGAAATACTATGAATTATTTATCTGTAAATTCTATACGGGTGGTTAGCAAAATGTGTAAGGTTTCAAAAGACAGAAATCCTCAAACGTAATCTTTTAAATTCTGTACGAAATACGTACTGGAATTTTAGGTATAACGTTGATAGAGTATTTAGTTTGACCCTTTTTATAAATGTTTTGTAATTTGCTTACCAAAATTACGCTAAACAAACGTGGACGGCAGTATATAGTTAAACTAAGCAGGTGTCCATATGGGTGTCACGTGATCTCTGCCTCCAGCCGTCGAAATCCTACTTCAGGCAAGTCTATTAATTCTGAGGTCGGTGTATTGTTTTTGTGAAACATCACCTCAAAGGCGCTGCACAAATGATTATTTTCCAATGCCCTGTCTTATGACTATAAACAATCTATTATTACTACTTATGGCTAACAAATTGCATTCACCGTTCAATGATCTGTAATACCAAAATATATGTACAATGAATTTGACCCATGAACGTGATGCCGTGTTAAAATATACATGTTATTAATTTTATGTATAGGGAGATAATATTATATAGAACCATTCTTACCGGGCGGGTCACTTGAGATTAACACTGTTTATTGGGGGAAATTGTATACCTGCTTATTAATTCTATAATATTTTCTCATCTCTTTATGTTTAATTATTATACTATTTTAATTATTGTACTATACCTAAACATCTGGTATGCATACATATATTCCTTTATACTTAATTATAATACTATGTGTTTCTGTAGTTGTACTGTATTCAGACAAAGATCGCATACTTTCCCTGTCTCTTCATATACATTAGGTTACACCCTCAACTAAAATCACCCTGAACACGAAATGTATTCAATACGGGATTTTATAAAATAAAACACCTTTTAATGAGTAAATTAAATTTTAATTCGTAAATTTATTTTAAATGATTTGTTCCTGCGTTTATCTTTCTCTGTGTTGTTATTATATTAGACTACAGTCTATGAGTATGTTATTTCTACTATATAAAAGATTTGAGTACAGGTATCTTAATTTTTTGTGTTTTTAATGTTAAATACTGTAAGATTGTTTTTTTTTTTTTTTTACAGTAACTCCACACAGGAGACCAAGGAGGAAATAATTTCCCTCAAGGCCTATATCATCTTTGGGGATGCTGTGTGGAGGGTCTTTTAGAGGATAGGAAGAGGTGAACTTGGGTCTTGAAGAGACCCATGTTATATGATGGAGGAAACACAGAGGCCGGCAGATCATTCCACAGCCGAGCTGTTGAACACAAGAACGAGTCGTAGAAGCGACCCGTTCTCATGTGACAAATGTCAACCGTGTGCAAATGTTGGGCGCGCGTTTGGCGTGTTTCCCGACTATGCACCGGTGCCGAAGGGATCAATGACGCTGGTTCCTCGGAGCATCTTCCATTAAAATACCGGTAGAACAAGGACAGCATTCCCACCCGACGTCTGTGCTCCAAAGATTGCAACCCATTTGTTAAGATAGGCGAATCTATCAAACGGACCGCCCGTTTCTGCACAGAGTCAAGGTTTTTTTTCAGATATTTTGGGACTCCCGACCAGAGGTGGCTGCCAAATTCTACAATGGGCTGCACTTATTTTATATTACCATGAAACGATATTGACTACTTGCTATAACATCTAAGAGACCTTGGGGTAATACTGGATGTGAAACTAAATTTTATCAAACCAACTAATGAGGTTATCATTAAAGCCAATAAAATACTGGGATTTATAATTATTTCAAAACCTCTTCGCAACATAAATACTCTATACTCCCTTTACACGGCGTATATCCGCCCTCACTTAGAATATTGCACACCTTTATACCAAGCCCGTATTGAAAGAATCGAAAGCATTCAACGTAAACTCTTTAAGCATATAAATTATAAATTTTATTTACACTTTGCAAATATTACCGAATCCTTTAAATTCTATAACTTCACGGTTATTCCACAAATCACGCTTAGATCAAATCTTATTTAAAATTATGAATTATAGCCTGAACTCGCCAGAGCTCATTAACTTTATAAACATTCACATACCGTCAAGACCAACCCGACAAACCGATTTTTTTTCATTTTCCCTCATGCAGGGACCAATCTTAGAATAATTTCTTCAATTCGCCGTATTTGTGCGCAATATAATGCACAATTTCACAATATCGACATTCTTCACAATACCCTTTCAAAATATCTAACCGAAGTAATACGTACGACCACAAATTGATGCACGAGTATAAAATGTATCGAGAGCATCTCCTGTCCCTATCCTATCTTCCTCTTCCTCTCCCTCCTTCCTTATTGTTTTGTTTTTTCTAATCAAACATATGTACTTAACCACTGGCAGCATAAGAAACTTTGTTGGCTTCCCTTTTATAAAACTTCCTTTTATATAAATCTGTATTAAAAGCTGTTTGTTTCGTACAAATAAATAAATAAACGTAGCGTGCATAGCAAGTAGGTAACGGCAATTCATTCAATTATAACATTATTTGTGAAACATACTAATGTCAAAAATATTATGTACGAAGTGTAAAAAATAAATAAAATAAAAACAAGGGATTTTACGATGCATCACAATCGTACTCGTTGCATCACTAATTTGAGACATTCGGGTAGTGTTTATTTTAGACAATCGTAACTCAACATCTAAATATCAATTTTGTACTCCGATTTATTATTCCCAAAGTTATCGCTTAGGTAAGTATTTATTTTAATTTTGTATCTCCGTCCATTGCCCACGCTGTTTAAATAATTATGACCAAACTACCAAACATTATGTTAATTTCCTGCCTGCTCAGACCGTCTCGAGACGGACGCTTCCATTCTCTCCGGTTATTTGAAGCTGGGAGCATGGCCACCAAGTGTAATAACAAAGATTACGTACCATAATATAATCCCATCCAAACCATAATACGGCGGTTCTCCTCAGATTCTATTCGCCGGAGAAAGCTCACATTGCTTTATGGCATTTCAAAGTGTATGTCTTCAATATTATCTATGGTTCAGCATAGTTCTGTTCTTGGGCATTGGGTACAATGGGTATGGCAGTGGCGTACAGTCCATAAAGGTTGAAAAGCTGTGCCTACCGTAACAAATCGAACCATGTGAACATTTTGATATAAAAAAAAATTATATGCATATAGGTATAATAACGTAAGTGTACAGTGGTTTATAAAGTAAAATAGAAAATAATATAATAACAGTTATAGTTATAGTTGTAGTTTCACATAACCCGCCTCACTAGGCTAGCCTGTGTTGAGGCAGTAATTTTGAAAATTATTTTGTAATTTTAAAATACCTATGAATATATACTTACGAGTATATCAAGATATGCTTTGTAAATCGTTGTATCAATAATTTCGAGTATGGGTGAGTGCACCGGTAAATGCCCTATCATTACTTTTAATCGAATTGTTTAGATTTTGTTTGAATATTTTGTTGTGTAGGTATCAGATTTTTTTATGCTAACTGGAAGAATGTTGTAAATTCTTATCGCAGGTAAATAACAACAATCAGCGGTAGACAGTAATATAATTACCATTTTCAAATATTTAATGCGCAACTCTTGCAAGAACCTGAAAAAGCGCAGTTGGTCATAGAGCAATACACGCCACTGGGGTATGAGTGTGTTTAAACAAATATTTTATTATCGGACCATTGTCCAATTACACACAATACACAACACGAAATGAGATAAAAAAAAGAGCTACAGAAAAAGAACATCACATACATAATACATCAATGAAGCAATGACAAACATAGGCCAACAATATACATTTGAGAGAACATTCGAGTCAAAGCCTGAACAAGGTTTTGGTATATTTGTCCATGATTTTAGACATACTCGTATGTATTTTCGCAAAACCTGACAAAAATCGTTTAGCCCGGTAGTAAAAATTTCAAGGCCGTGGCTTGAGGTAACAAGTCTCGACATTCTGGACAGTGGATAATCGTATCCATAATTAGTAGAGTGTTGATTAAGGAAAATGAATTCACTGTTTCTGAGTCTACGGCAAGAAATGTTGAACTGGATGGGTTGCAACCAAGAATGCGAACCAATAATACAATTCGTAAAAAGCATTTACTTTGTGGCTTGCCATAATTATAATATAATCGCATAAATTTGTTTTGAACCACTTTCCGGTTTCGGAAATACCCTTCCTTCGTCAGGAATATATTAAGACTAAACTCAAAAACACATACAATAAGGAACCACAAACACAATATTTGGACAAGACTTCTTATGCTATGGTACTAAACTCTACAACAAAATCCCACTATTCTTGAAATCAAATGCTTGGGGCAGGTCATCACTGATGACCTAAACAATAAAAATGACAGAACGCCAAAGAAGAGCACTGAGCGTACGTGCCAACATGCTCGCCAGGAGATTTGATAGGTGCAGTCCTTCGGTAAAAAAACAACTATTCCAGACATACTGCACGAGCTTTTACACTAGCGAACTATGGACAAGATATACACAAGGCGTCATGGACACACTCCGAGCGCAATATTACCACGCTTACAGGGCGCTGTTCGGCCTCCCTTGGAGATGCAGCGCCTCGCAGATGTTCGCAGAGAGAAGGGTGCATGGGTTCGCTGCTTTGATGCGCCACAGAATAGCCGGGATGAGTCAGCGCTACCGGAGATCGGAAAACACTCTTGTCCAGGCTGTCGCTCACCGGCAGGGCGCGCCCCTACATCGTAGATGGAGAATTTCTCTCAGGCCACTGTAGCATAAATGCTAAATATGTTATCTATAATGATAGACATACATGAATATTTAGGTGTTGGCAGTGACGTGCTTTGTTATTTCACCAAGAGTAGGCTGTGTATACGTTCGGGCATGAATTGTGCTTCGAATACTTGAAAATGCCACTTCATTAACGTCTTCTGCTGATTGTTGTGGCCAACTATATAAATGAGCTTTCAAGTTTCTTACCAAATTCATGGAAAAATACAATTTGATCAGAAAGTTGTTGCATTGTTTTATTACCATTTAATTTATTTTGATAGTTCGTTTATTCTTGAGGTAACCACAGCTTTTCAGTATTTATGAACTGCACGCCACGAGGGTTGGAGTGGGAGCTGACCAAAAGCGAATTTATTCGAATTTCTTCCCCCCTGGTCGGCTCCCACTGTACTTTTAATTTTATTTATATGAATACACAAACATGTTGAATGTTGCTCAATGTTTGAATACAAACAGCTCGTATTATTTGTTGTCACGGTTTGAACACGGATGACAAAATGATTATGTCAATATTGTCTTTGTATGAATAATATTTTCATTATGTTGATGTTTCCAGGGAATGCATCTATCGTGTTGTGTCTACTCAAATATTATGTATTGCGGTACTCTCCGTGCTCGGTGAATCAATTCGTGTGAAAATGTTTTTAACATCAAATACCTGCTTACCTTCTTTTTTTAATCCGTTTATCTGTCCAAGTTGCCAATATATTTATTAAGGGGGAGAGGGAAGCAGGAGGAAGGAAAAATAATTAATTATTAATTATTAATTATTTTTATTGAGATTTAAAAACCTACAAATTGAACTGGTCTCATTAGCTAAGTCGGTTGAGCGCTGCCCCGGATAGGCAGAGGACCTGGGTTCGAGTCCCAGATGCGACTGAAATCTTTTTAGTTTCTGTCCTTTTGTCCGGTTTCATCTTTCATTTAGGTTATGTTAATATTATTTTCTTCAATGATTAAATATTACAATAAGGTTTATAAATCTCAATAAAAATAATTAATAAATAAAAATAAAACATTTCGTGCTGAAATGAGGTATGCCGACCGGTCACCTTCGTGAACATTGGTAGATAATTATTCAGTTCGTTAACTATTTCAGTCTGCCGTTGACTAAAGGCTGTTGTACGACTACCGTGGCGTCGTTAAGTCAGGTAACTGATTGACTATTGACTGAGAAGAATCTGACGCAAGACCCGGACCGTTAAAGTGACCCGACAGGATTCTGTAAAAGGAGTTTCTGCCTCAGCAGGATGCCTGATTGGAAAACCACATTTCTTGCAGAGGCTTCCTGCATCTTAACTCTTAGCTTTCAACATAATGGGACTACAATGACCTCCCAGCTATTGGGTAATGCAACGTCAATCAAATAATGTACCTACACATCAGCTATTGGGTAATGCAACGTCAATCAAATAATGTACCTACACAACATAATGGGACTACAATGACCTTCCATCTATTGGGTAATGGAACGTCAATCAAATAATGTACCTACACAACATAATGGGACTACAATGACCTCCCAGCTATTGGGTAATGGAACGTCAATCAAATAATGTACCTACACAACATAATGGGACTACAATGACCTCCCAGCTATTGGGTAATGCAACGTCAATCAAATAATGTACCTACACAACATAATGGGACTACAATGACCTCCCAGCTATTGGGTAATGCAACGTCAATCAAATAATGTACTTACACAACATAATGGGACTACAATGACCTCCCAGCTATTGGGTAATGCAACGTCAATCAAATAATGTACCTACACAACATAATGGGACTACAATGACCTCCCAGCTATTGGGTAATGCAACGTCGATCAAATAATGTACTTACACAACATAATGGGACTACAATGACCTCCCAGCTATTGGGTAATGCAACGTCGATCAAATAATGTACCTACACAACATATATTGATTATGAATAAATTAAACACAAGCAAAAGTCACGACTTACTACATAAAATTCAGTGGAAAATATATTTAAATTTTTGAAAGAACATATACGACGCTATAATAATAAAAGCACCATTTTAAAATTCTCAGAACATCTCTTAGTGAATAATCACGTCCCGCTTGACAACAAATTATAAATACCAAACTCTTCTTGTGCCACCAATCTTCTAATAATGTAATATCAATAAAAAAAGAAGGATAAAATAGCAACTGTAAAAATCATACCTTCTCTAAGCTTAAATTTTCTAATTTTGAAACTGTCAATTCACGTTAGAAGTCCATTTTAATATGATTTTTTTTTTAAATCTTTGAATCTTGGTTACTCGTAGTTCATGTAACTACAGGAGAAAAACCGCTATATAACTCATTTTAGCAAACAAGACGGAAATCACGGGAAAAAACAAAACCAGAAATAACCATCTGTTTAAATAAAAGCTGACACGACAGACATTATATAAAAGTATATTTTTTTATAAAAACACATAGATTCAGTAAACAAACAATGTAATCCGTCTTCCAGAAGGCAATAAACCAACCCGAAAGTAGTTTTAACCATAATTGTAAAGCCGTTCCGTCAACTGGAGTTCTACCAATTAAACACAATAACAATTAATGAAGATACTCTTAGTATCGCCCTGGTGAAAGACCACCATTCAGAATCGAAACTTTTTGCTTTGCGTGAAATGGTTTTAGCCGTGTTTGGCAACCATATCTGAATAGCAGTGACGTGCATTGTTCTATGTCCAAAGGTAGGCTGTGAGTAGTTTTTCATCTTCGGGTATGAATTTTGCATTGAATGCTTGAATATTACAATTTTATTATCATCTTCCGCTGATTTTTTTGGCCAACTGAATAAAAGAGCTTACAAAATTCGTGGAAAATGCATTTTGAAAAACAATTTTATTTTTGTAGTTCGTTTTTATTGGGGTGGGCACAGCTTTTCAACATTTATGTAGTGCACGCCACTGCTGGATAGTCAGGTAATTCCTAACCTTTCTCTTAACCATTACCTTTAGCATCGCAACATACCGCAATTGGGTAGGTATTCCATAATCTCACTGGCTTCACACGGTTGGGAGCAGCTGAGACTCTTATGCGGTATTCATGTTGTTTTTTTTTATTTATTTATTTGAAACACATATACAATAAAATGTAAGGAAGCTTTGTCTACCCAGCTGGAAACAAATCCCGTTTTAGGACAGTCAAATTGACAAGTTTAGTTCATGTTAAGTGCCATTATACAAAAAATAGAAGGGAAAAAGCTAGTATTTTACATAGTATGGTAATATAATAAATCTAGAAAAAAAAGTATAATAATTAAATATAAAGAGATGTGAAGAATAGTATAGAAAAAAAAACTCATGAATGTACTTATGAAGAGAAGAGAAAAAAAGTAGTTTGCAATCATATTTGTACACCTGCCAATCCCGTCTGCCTTAAATTAATAGTTTTTGACATAAAATAATGTTTTGAGGAAAACACGTACAGATTTACATGCAAAACTGTTTATAATGCGAGACACGATGTGATTAGATTATATAAAATTTTCAACAGAATTCCAAGGCGAAATATCTTTAAATTAATTGCTGTAATTCTCATTGACGTTATGTAGGTACAAGATACCAAAATTGGCGTTAAATATTTCATGGAATATTTGATATTATGCTCACAATCTTTTCAATATCAATTAATTGATGCATATCTAAAATTAAGTATGAAATTTATTCCACGCAATCCACACACTTCTAATTTTTTGTTGTTGGATTGGTGACAATAATAATCAATTGTAAATCCATTCCACAAACTTCTTAAAAGCGAAATAACCATCTGGAAAACTGAAAACATTATTTGATTAAGGCTTGTGCTAGTAGCCTAACGCCGGATTACTTGTGCAAAAGGCGGAGTTGCAAATAATTGTTTTATACGAACGGTGAATCTTAATAATATAAAAATGAATGTTTGTCTGTCTGTCTGTCCGGCGAAACCGGTCGAGTAATTTTAGAGATAATCGAGGACACATAGACAAACAGTCATTTATATATATATATACTCGTATAGAGATGTCGCGGACTACGAAAACTTTCAAACTTGAAACAAAAGAACGAATCAATGAAAAAAATTATGCGGTCCTCTTTTGTACATTTTACAGTAATAATAATAATGGTAATTGGATGATTTGTATACCGCAGTTTTTTTATGAAAAATCACCTCAAGGCCCTGTATAAATATTACTTCCTATTCTTTATCGAATTATGTACAAACAGATACAGAAAAACGCTAGGTTACTAGCTGACGTGTACCCGGCCTTGCTCGGGTTTCTTTTAATAAGGTTATGAAGTTGTTAATTATTGCTTCTCCTTCATAATACAAAATAACAATACTTCATGAAGTATATAAAAGTAAAAGATATGCCTACGTATAAACATAAACATAAGTTAAATTAATATTGATTGGAAATATATTACTAGCTTCATGTAATCTAGGTACAAGCGAGCGTTTGTATTGCTCAATCCTGGTGTTGTTACATTTAAACAGGATTTTGGAACGAGTTGCTCTCGTAGGTAGTATAATAAGATAAACCCTAACAAGTAATACTACAAGTTGTACAGCGCCTTTGAAGTGATTTTTCACATACACGACGAATTATCCAAATGTTATTATTAGTTAGTTTTAATCTACATATAAAACAATATTTAGTAAATATTGCGCTGAATTGCTTACTTACCTCTTGAAAACATCGCAAACATCTCCGGGCTGGTTCTGAGAATCTTCTTGAACCCCTCCATCCCGTTGGATCGATGCCCCCTGAAGTAATTGGTTTCACCCAGCTATCCTTTCCTGGTTCGCGGTTAAGGTAATTTAACTTCTAACTTCATGATTCCCATGTCGGTCTAACCATTAAATATCTTCTCCTATAGGTCTTCTGCATACCGCAACACTCCATTGCTTTTCTCTTGTACTTCGAAAAAAAGGACAGGCTCTTCCCGGTTTACATTCAATTATTGCGGCAATAATTGACTAATTTTAATACCATCGCTTTCGGTTTGAATGCTGTAACCACTGTGTAACTGACGGCCAGTTTGAAAGAGTCAGTGTGAGAGAGCGAGAATAAAGGATTATAAAAGAGTGTGGACAGTCGTCCAATGTCCCTTCTTCATCACCTGTAACTCGAGATGATACATTGTGTTAATTAGGTAATAAATATGCACTTGGACCATTGTGTTTTTTTCTCGCAATTTTAAACCGTCGCCCTCAATTTTAGTCTATTTTTTAATATCGTACTATAACATGGGTTTTTATAAGATTCATATTATGAAACGACCATTAATTGGAAAGGACAACAAGCAAAGAACTTCACTGCAGGGCTTGTTAGCACTATCCCATGTTATTATTAGATGATACAGGATGTAAATCATTTATAAATGGTTTTCAATATTTCACACAATCATTCACAGTGATTAATCGCATAGACTCACCTAATATGGTACCATGATTCATAAAACTTTTATGCTAGTGATGGACATAATAGAAATTAATTTTGTTTTGAAGAGTTTTATCCACTATCTACATTTGTTACTTAATTTTAATTATTTCCCTTTATAATTCCTTCATAAGATTAGTATTCACTTTGTGGCGTCATTATTAATAAATGAATAAAAATTATTTTGTATTCACCACATTATTAATATACACATCTATGTTTCGAAATTTGTAACGATTGCAACTATTTTTACATAGGAAAAACTTCTAGAAAATTCAGTATTAGAGTTAAAGAACACCTTAGGTATTTAAATAATAACACTTATTCTGAATTTGCAAATCGTATTTTAAAAATCAATCATTCTTTTGACATAAGTAAAGGTTTAAATTTTTTACATACAAATACAACCGGTTTATAATTAGGCAAATAAAAAATTTGGAAATCAGAAAAAGCGTTAAGAGTGAATTAAATTTAATTAATAATCTTTTTTTTTCAAATTTCTAATGTAAATTTGTTATTCAATGTTTTATAATAATTTTTGATTAATTACTTACCTACTTTAATCAATTATTGTTAATGTTCATAATTTGTCTGTTCTTTCATTATTGTGTTCTGTATTTGTCTATAGTTGACATTATTATTTTTTAGTATTTTATTTATTCCTGATGAAGAAAGCATCGCTCTCAAAACATGTAGATATGTGTATATTAATAAAGTGGTGAATACAAAGTAATTTTGAATTCATTTATTAATATTAGCGACACCGATTTCGACACATCCGCGTCATTCACTGCATTCTTAAAACTAACTTAAATTAAACGAGTACACATTATTGCCCTATTATTATGAAGTGTTTGTTAGTGGTGGAGGGTGCGAGGGGGGACGGTGGAAGTAGTCAAAATAACAAGGAAACGTGATTAATAAACTGTTATTGGATCCCATACGCATTTGGTTTTTCACCTACAGGTTTGAGAACTGATTTTCGATTAGATTTTATTTCTCATTGCCAACAGCCAGCGTAGTTTAAAATGATGGGCGGTATTAGTATATCGAAGCTAAGCCCAATTTACACGAGTCCCAGGCAATCTTTCACTATGAGCACAGAGCAAATAATATATAGAGATGACTTAACACCCAAGGGGAAGAAGATAAAGGGGGGCGAGCTAGGCGTCCCGCCAATTTAAGTGAAACAGGAATTCCATAAAAAAAGTTTGACTTGTTTACAAAAACCGAATATTTACTTTGAGCCTTTTTATAAATGTTTTGTAATTTGCTTATCGCAGTGAACTAGGATGGAACCAAAATGAGTGTCACGTGACTTTTGCCTTCACCCGGCGAAATGGTACTTGGGGCAAGTCTATTAATTCTGACGTCAATGACTGAGAAAAGTTAACTCGTTATTCCTGGTTTTATTAAAATATTTTTTCGCAGTCGTACCATTTGTATATATTTTTATGATTGGTAAAGCAATAAAATTTTAAATTATTCATTTGCTAAGACTCGCTTAAAAATACCGGAAAGGAAATCTGTACAAATTTTATGACGCCAGAGCTCACCGTTTGATTTTTTTTAGACAATCGCTAAAGTTTCTAGTAGAAGGATTTCAAGGTAATTTGACTGTGATGAAATAAAACACTTTGTTTATAACCGCGCAATTAATTTAATGTTTATTAAGACCGACCGGTTTCGCTTAATACAAGCATCATCACGATATCATCAGTTCAATTTTGACTAATTAAAAAATCCATACTCTATGTTTATATACACAAATAGAATGAGACAAAATATAACATAGAACAAAGAAACATAGCGTGTAATAGAAATCTAACATAATAACAGAGAGAAAGAGACTGATACGAGTATGTGCGTAATGGTTTACCAAAGAACACATGAACAGGTGATTAATGGATAATCTAAATATATTTTTAAAAAAAAGTAATTTTAGAAATAAAAGATAATTATAATAATAATAAAAATATACAAAATATAAAAATATACAAAATATAAAAATATACAAAATATAAAAATATACAAAATATAAAAATATACAAAATATAAAAATATACAAAATATAAAAATAATAACAATACTAAAAATTTTCCGTACTTATCAGTTTTTTGTGACTTTGTCGAGCGCTTCTGACAAATATTTGACTAAAAGATCGCTGTAGACATTAACCATGTACAAAAAGCATTACTTTTACGATTTTACTAGACAGAATAACGGCCCATTTAAATTGGGCATTTGATTTCATCTCCGCAGACTGTACCAAAGTCACGCGTTGCCTTTTTTTTCTAATGCGATAGAATCTAGAAAGCATTTTACATACATCTCTCTTTTTCGCTGCGGAAGAAAGGGATGGTAATAACATTATACGTATGGTTCTGCCGCTGAGAGCTCCGCTGTAACCTTTCTATCTTTCTCATAAACGACGCATACAACCAAAACACCTCAACTGAGGCCAGGACACTTGATCAAATTGGCCTGCTATTTATAGTATATATATAAGATCCTTCTACGTAATTATATTATTTTATTTTATTTACGTTGCTAGTCTGGTACTTCAACTTTAATAAAACATCTGTATTTAACCACTGTTAGCACAAGAAACTTTTTTGGCTTACCTTTTGTTAAACTTCCTTTGTATGAAAAAAAAAATAAAAAATATATTAACTTGTAATCTATTAATCTATTTGTCATCTAAATATCCTAGCTGAACAGCGTCCCCTATAAATTGCCATTTCAACACAGGCGTTTCACACCTAGTGAGATGGGCAATACGTCAGCCGATAACAAATGTTCATATATATTTAATAAATAAATAAAAAAAAAGAAATATTGAAAGCTGTTTGTTTCGTACAAATAAATAAATATTGCATCACAGCATAAGCTTGATATATTTATCGGTACAACGTATGTTATAAGCAATTTTGCATTCTACCTTTTATTAATAACTAATTCTTAAAATTATTAATAAATTAATAATAATAACTTTGTTTACACCTATTTTTTTAATGTATAAATATCAACATGTTTCGGAAGTATAGTTCATATATTTTTAAACATTTTTTATTAATTACTTACCCATTTTCATTACTTTTGTTTATGTTTGTAAATTGTTTATTTTACATTATTATTTTCTATGTTTATCATTTGTACATACTTGTCATTATTGTTAGTATACTGTTTATCATGATGAGTAAAGCTTTGCTATCGACATATGTTAATATTTATGTATTTACAAAAGTGGCGTTAACAAAGTTATTCTTTTTTTAATTATTAATTATTTTTATTGAGATTTAAAAACCTCATTGTAATATACAATCATTGAAGAAAATAATATTAATTTATGAAATATTTTTAGTTTCTGTCCCTTTGTCCGGTTTCATCTTTCATTTAAGTTTGTTAATATTATTTTCTTCAATGATTAAAGTTATTCTTATTAATTTATTGATAATGACACCACAAAGTGACTACAAACCCATTGAAGAAAACATTAAACCATTAATTCTTAGTGTGTTTAATTCGTAGAACTCCATTTGATCTATTTTTTTTTATAATTTAAAGAAAATATATTCAGTAATGTTATTATTTCATATATTGATTAAAACATTTAAAAATGAACTAATAATATAGGTATGATGCCTTATAATGTAATATTATATCGGAATATCTTATAGAAATATGAGGCCGACTTAATTCAGCTTCATGGCCTGGGTTGAGGTGGTATTGATACAACAGAGTGGTTACAGTGGAGCTCTCAGCGGTAGGTATGTCTATACGTCTGTCTGGCGTCTGGACCTCCCCTCCTATCTTAAAGTTGAAGCAGGAATCTCTTTAGAAACAAGAAGAATTAATAATGTTTGACCTCTCAAGGATGCTGCGGACTGGAGTCTGGAGACGTCTAGCTTCGGGCGCATTCTTGTTTATTCTATTGCTCCCTTCACGTTGTGTTTATGACTTGATACATTGCAACAAGAGAATGGTATTATTGTGTGTGATTTATCAGTTTCGTACTGTGAATTAATGCAGTAAATTTTAAACTCTATTCCATTTTTTTGTTATCTGACCGGTTTCAGTCTAATCATGGCCATATTCAGACTGGTACAAATTTTTCCACAAACTGCGGTACATATATAATTGTTGGGGTACCAGGAGTAGTAAACCTATATAAATTTTACTAATCAGTATCCTGATTTTAGATATTTTGTATCTATTAATATTGTATTTTTATAGACCTATCTGGTTTTTAATTTAAAAAAATTGTAACAGCCTGAAAATGGCTGTGATAGACCGAAACCGGTCAGGCACAAAAATAAATAATAATTATATTTAATTATTGAAGAAGATAATATTAAGATATCCTAAATGAAACACGAAACCGAAAAAAACAGCAGAAAATTAAAAGGTATCAGTCGCATCTGGGACTCGAACCAAGGACCTCTGTCTTACCGGGACAACCGCTTTACCGACTAAGCTAATGAGACTAGTTCAATTTACGCCATCTTCATCGATATCATACCTCAAGTTCAAGACTGATAATAGAAATCCACCATTAATTATTAGTATCCATAATATAAATGTAATTATTATAAATATGTATATTTCTTTTTCAAAGTTATGATTTCAAACTGTCTCTTTATTTTCCCATCTTCACTTCAGAGCTCTCCTACATTTTTTTAAAATTCTTGACAATTTATTCCACAAATTTGAACCCTTTCACTAGAATTTTTAAAAATTCCAGAACGTATTTCACATAAATGTGTACAGTTTGAGGATCGTTGTATATATTGTAACCTTATACATTTTACTAATTACTCACAATTAACGGATAAACAATTCGTAATGTTTCTTAAGTTAGCAACCTGCAAAGTGCGTATGTTTGGGTGCTGACCGTTAAATAAACGCCCCTTTTATTTATGGGTTTTATGGATAGAAAAATCCATACCAATTTCTATATATAAAAATGATTGTTTGTCTATCTGTCTGTCTGTCTGTTCTCGATTTTCTCGAAAATTACTGGACCTATCTCGCTGAAAATAGCACAGTTTGTTCTTATTAGTGCCGGGAAGGTTTAGAGAGTAGTTTGAATGAAACCTAATATGTAAAACTATTGCTTACCGTTTTAAAATTAGAATGAAAAACATTGAATCCGCCATGTTGTATTCAGGTCAGCCCATAGATATACTACTCTGGTTAGCCACAGATTACACATTCAAAAGAAGAAGGTTTGTTTGGGTAGAATATTTTCAAAATAGAAAACACAAGTAGGTACCTACTTGAGAACTTTATTATTTAGATATATTTTGAAAAAATAATCGTTTGGAGTGAAATAAAATTTTCAAATGAATGTGTCTTTGCTTCTTTGTTTAGGGATAGTAATAGTCGTCACAAGGCATTGCTTTCGATGTCAAATCAATTATGGCACCCAAAGGACAAGCAAGATTTCACCTTCATAACTTTATTCCAAAAAATAAATAATACCGAGCAAGGACGGGTACACATCAGCTAGCTTAAAATAAATATGAATTATTAATGACTGATGAGAACAAAACATCTGTAAGTTTTCTCGTGTACAAACTGTAATACCTTTATGGTTTTCGGTTTTATAGTTTATTACAACGTTACCTCCCGTTTCTCCTCTCGTCCGTACTCTCGGAATGCTCCCAATAAAGCCTGTGTATTTATTTATAACCTTGAGAAGCCCAACTTAAATATTCTACACCCGATATTGTTTTTATATCTCGGCCATTTTACGGCCACGAGTTTACAGCCACGATTCGCATCGAACCTTTTAGTATTTTCTCTTTCTAATAAATCAAATTCGTAGAATAGTACAACATCGCCTTGAAGTTTTGTTGGATACAGCCATTAATATGGCTTATTGAATTTCATAGCACTAGGCGCGCTCGAAGACAGACAATGATGGCTAATCAATAAAAATACATCGGAGAATAATTTATTTTCTTCATTGGATCAAATTTTCTTTACCCTTCTCTCTCTCATCCTGATTAAGTTAATACTTTTTCATTCATTTTTTTTAGTATAACTTAGTGAAGCTTTTAAACCTCATTGTAATAATTTTTTTATCATTGGAAGATAATATTAACACCTCCCAAATCGAAACACGAATCCGAAAAGACGCAGAAAAGAAAAATATAATGATAGCTATATAATTGAAAATACACTTTGTATAAAAATTATTATAAAATTATTATAAATTATTTATACAAAGTGTATTTTCAATTATATAATTAATAATGATGCCACAAAGTTATCAAGCATTTGAAGAAATTATAATGATAGCAGCTGAGATTTGAACCCAGGACCTCATGGTCTATCCAGGACCTGCGCTATATATATTTTTTTTTTATATGAATACCGCATAAGAGTCCCAACTGCTCCCCACCGTCTGGGGCCAGTGAGACTATGGCATCCCCAATTTGGTGTAATGTTGTAAGACTGAAGATAGCGGGGGGGAAAGGATATGAGAAAGATGAAGATGTGGAGGTACCTGGCTATTCAGATCCGGTTACCAAACACGACTAAAGCCATTTCAAACAACGACTCAGTCCGTGTTCTCGAACGTGCCGCAAATATACTACATATTATTTGACGTGAATCGATTGTGAAATAACAAAAGCTAATGAAATGAAATATACTTGCGCCGGGATTGTAGATCGTAGACGATTGGGAGCAGACTCTTGTGCGGTACTCACATAAAAAGGGTGTTACTGAGTAACTTCCACTCTCAATAAATGTGAACGGTAGATATTGTCCCGCGCTGTGAAAAGGTTCTGTTTTAAAATTTATATTGATTTGAATACACCGAAAATAAATTATTATTGCTGTATTTGTGAAATTTCGTCGAAAAAGTTTATTTAATTGAATAATCTCGAATCAAGACCCAAAGTAAAAATATCAATGTTGCGATTGGATTATTTATCCAAGATCCTTTTTACGTTTGAAATTTAATTTAATATCTGAATAATTTTCGAATGCGAATGCTTTTTCGTTTTTCTTTTGTCGCTCAAAAAAAAGTGGAATATTGGCAAATTAATGATAAATTCTCTTTCCACCTCGCTTTTGAAATTAATTCAAGTCTGTT
Source organism: Halesus radiatus (assembly GCA_022606495.2). Lineage (NCBI taxonomy): Eukaryota > Metazoa > Arthropoda > Insecta > Trichoptera > Limnephilidae > Halesus > Halesus radiatus. The sequence continues at coordinate 7,381 of JAHDVE020002471.1, read as the reverse complement.
CGAGCATTCCTTCCGGATGCTTGGAGCCTCCTAAATTAATATTTGGATGCTCCCAGCTTCTGTGCCAATTCTGAATGCACCCTACTCCAGCTCTCGGTGGAGGCAGTGGCAGTAAATAATAGAAACAAGGGAGATGGGACATGAAACAGCGCGCACAAAAGTAGCCAACATGTCACAAGTCGCATCTACGTATAGCGGCGCCTCGCCTTTGTTTCCACCTGCACACAAAACGCATAACTTTAATTGGCTCCGCCTCTTTGAAAGTCCGTGCAGTGTGGTCGTAGCTCGTGCTACTTGAAAACGAGCACCGAAATAAGGCTCTATTTGTAAATTCAATGTGGGTAGTTAGAAAAATATCTAAGGTTTCCAATGATGAAAATCCTCAAACTGTAATCTTTTAAATTCTATGAAACACATGCGAATAATGTGCAGTTTAAAAACCAGTGAAGGTGTTTTGGTTTTTTACCTAAATTTTCCAGTACGTATTTCACGTAGAATTTAAAAGCTTAGTCTGAGAACTTTTATCATTGGAAAAATTATATATTTTCCTAACCGCCCGCGTAGAATTTATAGACCGGTCAGTGGCTGAGTTGGCATTGCGTCTGGGTCCTACCCAGACGTCGTGAGTTCAATTCCTCAGCTGGCTAAGTCCTCCATCGCGACACAAGCAACATCTTCGGCTTACTATGACGGTAGTAAGAGATTTTCAAATATTGTCATGTTATTCGTAGCCTGGTAAAATTTGATATTCTTTAAAAAAATATATATCGGTCGTCGCATTTCTTGCGTTAGCAGACTACAAAGTGTATATTTTTGAGTGCCCCCTTTAAGTCAAGTCCTAGTTATAGTTCGTTGTAGATGTACTAACAGTCTTGAGTTCTCGCCTGCCGCGGAATGCGCACTATCTGGGGTATTTAGCGTGTCGTGCATTCGCCCTCCCTTGAAATCTCCTAACGATCTTGGACAGCATCCAAAGTCTGGATTTATCTGTCTGAGATTTGCAGTATATGCAACATCGCGCGGAAATGCGTGCGCGATGCTGTGGGTATTACTGTGAGGCCGGTACACTTGTGCACTCTGCACTTGCAACTGGTTTTATTGCCGTCTCTCCTTCTACATGTCCACATGCCCCGGCAGCTTCTTATGCATTTGCCATATTATCCCTTTTACTTCCCGTCAGACTCGACCGATATAAATCTGGAAGACGCGGAGCAGGAAGTGCCAGTGTTTGACAATGAGTGACATAAATGGGATTGTATTGAATGTGACGCAGACTTCAAGTGAAAAGTACTCCTTCGAGACTTGGAGTCTGGTCTTTATTTCCATGCTATTCCAAGTATTGATTTACTCTCCATCGTGTCACAACTGTTTAGCGTTTAGGGGAAGTATCTAAATGCAAAATTATGTTTGCTTAACTCAATTCCTCTGCCACCAATTGTTGAAATCTTCTTTCGAAGTCGTTTCTTTATCTTTTCCATTCTATTATTTTACTAATATTGAACCTTTGAAACATTGAAACATTGAAACATTCAAACATTCAAACATTGAAACATTCAAATATTGAAACATAAATTCTCGTTTAAAAAATAAAACAAAAACTTTGTTTATATCACTTTTATTTATACTTTAGCCAACCGGGTTTCGCTACTACCGTAGCTTCGTCAGGGCAGTATATACTAAACTATGAACTAAGATACACATATGTTATGGATTGATAAAAGCGGGTGAGTGAAGGACCGAGGGTGGGAGATCAGCAGGTACCTGGCAGGGAAGGGCGTGTACTTTTTTTTATTGGGAATAATTTAAGAATTGGACTTTTATTTAAATTTATTTGGTTATTAATTAGTCTAATATTAGTGTTTTGGCTTTCCTTATTTCTGACGCTTCTAAATTATCAAGTCGAATGCCTTTTCCATTTTTATGCAGTAAACTAGTGCCTTTCACATAAATAAATAAAAAATAAAATAAATTACTACAAAAAATTCTAAGTAAGCTATCTCAACATTTATAAATCCTTTCTTATTGCTACATGATTGATTTTTTTACGAAATCAATGCCGTTGATATAAACACTCAAATACTTTTGGCACTTACAAAAAATCATTAGGTACATTCGTTTATTAACAAAAAATATTTTATTATATTTTACGAACTAGACCCAAGATCTTAATTCATAAATAAGATACCTCTTTTTAATTTAACTCTTGGATATATCTACTTCTACTAAATAGAGTGCTGTGTCCTGAGTCCCTAATGGCTTATCCTTTCGTTCTATTTCCGTGGTCCAGTGATCTGCGCTCCTCTTATTGTGAAGATGTCGCCGTTCGCCCGTTGCCCTTGTAGCTTGTAACCAGCAGTTCGCCGTACCAACTAAAATACATTACCGGCCGTGGTAACGACTTGCCGGCTTGGATTTACTGACTTTCCCGACTCCGGTCCCGAACGTGCTCTTGTACTACACTGGGCTTTGATCCAACAGGGGACTGACTGAATATGAATAAACACGACCTCTCTCATTGTATGAATAGATAAAGTAATACTACATATACATATTTCAATTGATGAAAATGTTTATGTCATTCATCTACGTTCGTCTTTCAAAGTGGCAGTGATCATACATTAACCACCTAATTGACAGCCCTGCCATCGTCGACACTATTAAATTACATGTACCGACGAGGAACACTAGACAAAATGTTACATTTTTCTGCAACACGTACACAACCAACTATCAGTCACACTCACTAACCAATAGGATCCATGATCTGGGCAACAAGTTTGGGGGTATTGTTAAATTTTTTTTTTTAAACGCCTAGAGGGTTTTACATGCATTACAAAACAAACACAAAAGTTAATTACACTTGAAATAAGAATAAAATGCACCAAAGCTAAAAATACACAGGAATATAAAGGAACAGAAAAAAATACAGTATCCACAAATTCACCAAGTCAGTATTAACATTAATAACAAATAAGTAAATAATGTAAAAAGTTGTAGGTAACAATAATTTATAAACTGGGTAGAAATAATAGATACATCCCTTTTTTGAAATTAGCCAATTTCAGATTATTGTCAAATACATCCATATCATTTAGGTATTTGTTGCCAAGACTGTGTAAGCGTTGAATTGGGGAATGCAAGCTGTAGTTGAAACGGGATATACATATGTAAAATGTTATTTTTTATCTTGTAGTTCGTTTAGGTATATGTAGTTTGATCAAATGCAGGAGTTCAGAACAATCGAATTTACAATTTAATAAAAAGGAATTTTCTTAAATTTTTTTAAAACATTCATGTTTGCTGACTCCATTTATAAAATAAAGCGTAATCTATACCAGCACTTTGATGAAACCTACAATTAATTATTGTAACGTGGATAATGAAGCGTTAATGATTTGTGTTATAACATTGTTTTAGTTTTCTATTTTATGTTACTGTTAAACGTTTTAAAAATATTGTTTAATATTACTTTATGGTTTAAAAACTCAAGCACTTATAATTGTCGATAGCTCATTACATTATATTCTGTTCTAGCGGTGGGCGAACCGGCTCGGTTTAGTGAGCACCCAAGTGTTTTGTTGAGCATTCGCTCTATTTGCCTGTTTCCAAGCTTTTTTATCCTGAATTATCTGTGGGGGTGCCCGCCCACTTTCATAGACTATAAATTAGTGCCCGCTCACTTTTATAGACGTAAATTTAACAGTTGACGTTTCTCTTTTGTGAAAAACATGACAACACGTAGCTTACAATAAAATAAGTTAGGCTCTCTTCAGTTTTATTTAAAACATACAAAAAACATGTTTTGACATTCGAAAACAGAAGTAAATCCTTGTCATTTAATATTTGAATCGCGATAAATAGATTGAGATCGCAATAATAAGAAGAGCGTTTTTGTGCGTTTTTGAACAGTGTTGAGGCTAAATTTCGGCTCTACAGTTGCTCAGTGGGGTTGGGAAGAACCGCCCCTTAGCTTGGGATTTTATGTCCTTTTGAATTCCTTAAACCGCATTACAATCATCTGAGCCGATAATAAATATTCCGAAAAAAAATTATGATACCCCTCCCTTTTCCACAAGCAAAACTATAATAGTTTGCATTCCGCATTCCAAAATAGGAGAATACTTCGATCCAGTCTTAGCTGTGTCCGGGAAACGCATACGTGTACCAATGATAGATCCGTTGTAATATCTCCCTTCTTCTCATGAACGATGAATGTAACTGAAAGAGTACTTCCAACGGAGCTCTCAGCGGCAGGACTGTAAACACGTTGACGACGTTCATCTCTCCGCTCTCAGGCTCGGTCCAGGACATCTGACGGTTCGACATGCACCATCCTCGTGTAATTGGTCACGTTTGGAGGTAATAGGCCGACCGCTGATACATGGGACGTCTCATTCAAGTTGAAGGACTTCTTTGAATTCATGCGATTGGCTCAGTCAATATGGCCTCTGTACCAGTAGCGGTTCGTGGTGTTTTTAACTGGGGATTCAATCGGAAATTCAAGAGAAGATATTATGTTTCTTCAAAATCTACTTACTGTTGTCCTTCGGTGAATCGTCGAATACAGCGGCAGTCATATAAGATAAATAAAGTTTGTGTGACGTGTACTATAATAACTAACGACTTAAGACAATATGGGGTTGGTAAAAACTTTCTTACCTTAGGAATATAACATCTTATCTAAAAAAACTATTGAATTTTGAATTAGAAAACAAAAGTATTTATTATAATCTATTCGTTTCACTAGTAAATTTACAAATGCCATTAAAAGCAAACGGTTACAGAAATGCAGTAACAAGAAAATCAAACTTACTAATATTTACTATATCTATAGTGTTATAGAAAGTAAAATAATAATATTTAACTCGCATCCTGATAAGGGGCCATCTCAGTGACACTCGTCAAACTTCTAAGGTCACGTGTCTTCAAACATTCCTTCTTAGCGCTGCGCACAAACTTCGATGTGGTTCGGCCTAGGTTATTTAATTTCACCGTCAGTGAAATTGTGTTGTTTTTTTTTATGAAACATTTGCTTGGGATCGTGAGTCCATATGTGCTGAGTCCATTCAGCACATCGCCTGTGAGAATATCGCTTTGCTTTTCGACCCTAGTATTCGGTAGCGTGAATTTTGAAGACGGGATTTTAATGGCGTGCCCTTTAAAATATGGCTTATATATTTTATTTTATATTTTCTCATATTTTTAATTGGAGTTCATTGTCCAACTTCTTTGCTCTTTAGAGTAAACCGCCACTGCTCAGCACTCAGGACTTACTTTGCTGTACTGTGTAATGGGACTCGGTACATAACTTGTCGGCACCAATGTTTTGCCAAACGACGAATAAATAGTTTTTTTGACTCGTCACTTAATTTCAATAAACATATACTCGTAGATACTTCGAGTATGTCAAAAAGTGCATCACAAATATTAGGATTAACTGCGAATCACAAATTGTTTTAAAGGTGTAGAATTAACAACACCATTATATAAATCGATTGTGCCAAGTATTTTGGAATACGCATCCACTATTTGGTCTCCTAATTACGAGATTCATAATTACAGAATCAAATCCATACAAAGAAAATTAAGCCGTGTGATTACGTATCGTAAAGGTTTATCTGATCAATTTGAAACGTATAATGATCGAATTTCGCACTATAAACTACAGCCAGACGGAAACTTTCTGATGTATTCCTTTTGTACAAAATTATACATGCGTCAATTGATACACCAAACATTTTATCACAAGTCAACATTAAAACACCAACAAGAAATTCAACAAGGAGGATAAAAGACTTATTTTTTTAAATATTAAAGCCTATCACACAAATACGGGATATTTTTCTCCTTTATCGCGGACATTAAGAAATTATAATACCATACGCTACTTTAGTAATGAAATGGACATTTTTAATAACACATTTAATCAATTTAAAAAAAAAGTTTTACCATTAATATCAAACTGATAATGTGATGACGCCCTTTATTAAGTACCAAAACAGTGTACCACAGCACAGGTGACAATAAGGAGTAAGTTTATACATCTACTTTATAATATGTTTTCGACCTTTTATTATTATTATAAATTTAGCGGGATAATGTTTGTTGTTGTTCATTGTACTTATTGATTATTATTTCCATGTAAACATTGTATCTAAGTTTTGGGCGTATTACGTACGTACTAAAATAAAAAATAAAAAAAATACTAAAAAAATAAGATCGCAAAACAGCATATCAATTTTGTTTTATATTTGATCCGTTAGAATCAAACGTGCATACTTCTCTCATAACACACAAATATTAGGTTAGAAAATGTATTTGCTTTATTTTTCATTCCTGGGTTTAATAACTAGAATAACCTGATAATATTTGAGTTCCTGCTACTACCATCAATTTAAGCGATTAAAAAAATGAAACTTTTAAACTTTTATTTTTTTATTATTAATTATTTTTATTGAGATTTAAAAACCTCATTGTAATATTTAATCATTGAAGAAAATAATATTAAGGGTCCAGTATAAGACCGCGTATTCACCGCCGTTAGGAATTTTAGGCCTCAAACTCAAAACCACGGACCACCACGATCCGGCAGCAGGATTGGGGAAATGTGGATAATGTAGACCACGCCGGATTAAAAAAATGTTCATCGTATTGATGCAATACGAAACAAAAAACATTTGCTCTATATTTTTTTCGTTTATTCGCTGTGTAACAATAAATTAATAGAAGCTTGACAGACTTAACTTAGCAGTCGGAAAAGGGAGGATTTTTTGCCGCTTACTGCAAAGTAAAGCAAGTCGATCTGTTGGCATAGGTTAGGGTAAATGATGAGAATATGTTTTTTTTTTTAAATTTTGTATATAATATATTAATAATTGACAGTACCCATACAAAGTACCTTTCACAAAATATTTTTTTTTGTTACTATTTACGTATTTATTTCTTCACATCATAATCTTTTATTTTTGCTTCGGAGATATTATAGAAATGGGTAACGTGGATCACCTGCTCAGAAATACTTGTAAGCACAGTTTTTGACATAGGGAATTATTTTCATGGTTTTTGAATCAAGGAATCTGATTTTCGATTGTCCACTTGTGGATTCAAGATGGTTGAAATGAATTAGATGCTTTTTTATATGGCTGTTCTTTCAATGGCTTTGGTTTTTATTAATGGTTAAGGAATCCGACTATTACATTTAACTTAGGAACCAAGATGGCGGATGTGAATTAGATCCCGTTTATTAAACGGGAATAAGAATTATTTGTCTTTTGATAATTTTTGGGATTTAGAAACGCCCTTCAATATTGTATACCAAACAGCAGTAAAATATAACATAGGTAGATAACAATGATTTACAACCCACTCCAGACGCAGACAA